>JASAOE010000479.1:0-75000 GCA_029964075.1 Patiria pectinifera
AGTAGAAAATGTATCATCAAACAATTGCAATGGAATTACATGTTACATGTAGTGTTAGATGTATTTTGGTGTTATTTTTCAGAAAGATTGACGTCAAAAAGGATGCCTTCGAAAATGTTTCTCAACTAGTTTCAGTACTCAATGCAGCTGACAAAATTGAAATCAAAAACAAGTGTTTTGAGGACATGAAAAATGCGGTTTTAGCCCTCTCTCCTACTTCAATTTATCAATTTCCTCCAAACGTCACTTTGTTTTGTTTTTTTGACTAAAAATCTTTCAGTAAACTCAGACATAGAACAAAAGTTACGAGTAAACAATTTTTAAAATAAGATTCTCATAAATTGGTTACCTTTACTAAACAAAACTAAAAACAAGGTTTTTTTTGGAACTATTATTCTGGAACTGCCTAGTGTGTCTATTTGGCCGAACACCTCTTTGACTTTCTCACAACTTGGAATGTTCCATTTTGTTTATAGAGGGAAGCCAGAGAGCATTTTGGCTGTTCCTTGTTGGAGGGAATGGAGCTGGAAAACAACGGAGGCCACGGGACCAGATTAACGCATTTTGAAAAAAGACTTTTAGAGGTAAAGTTTCCTTTACGGATGTAAAACTTACAAATGTTATGCCAACGGAGCCTTAAATCCTTTTAGTCTGTAATTCATAAGCAATGGCATATAATTCACTGTCACTGACAGGGATGTAGTCGAGTCCATCCCAAGTGCTATCACCAGTAAATCACAAGTCCAGTCACAAGTAAAAGTGGATGAACAATAACAAAGGAATGACTTTGTCAAAGCTCATTTGAATAGCTTGTGAGTCGAATTGGGACTGTAGGACTTGTGATGGATTTGCAGGGACTTGTATAAATTAATGAATCAATAAAAAGCTCCACTAATGCGCAGATTTTTGCAAGTTTTTGCTATATTTTGCTGACATTACACTACCTTGCTAAACAGTAATCCTATCCCATCCAGAGGCAACATAGTGCATCAGGCGTATACGCCTGTGGGACCATGTTGCATTGGGCCATCAACATATAGCACAAAAAAATGACAATGGGTGCTAGTCCCGTTGAACAATGCCACAGCTGTATCCCGCTGCAGTTGGCAACCACACACTCCGAAGCAGTGTTGCCCTGTTGGGTTTTGTTACACTGGGCAGGCTTCTCACTTGGACAAGTGCTCTATATTGTTGAGTCGGGCAGGGTTTCTAGACGGAATACCCTGGAAGGTTCGGAGTAAGCAGCACAAGGATTTGTAAACCAGTCCGTGCAAATAGTTGCTCTACAAATAAGGAGGCCCAAGTAATGAAAAAATCATTGTGCCAGCTATTAAACTGATCAGAAAAAGCATCAGCGAGCGTACAATAGCTGGCCCTTTGCTTCCGTCACTACCGGGGGCCGTCGTGAGTGCACAGTGATTCCATAAGATAGATTGGTTCATTGGGCATTCATACGGGAAGTACATCTATCCCCTTATCACCAACAGAATGAAGCAATGACTGGAACTCACACCCACGAGCGAGTCTTTTCTCGGCTCACTCTAGCAGTCTTGGAAGACACGGGTTGGTATCAGCCCAACTATGACAGGGCTGATCCGTTAGATTGGGGCAAAGGCCTCGGATGTGACTTCGCTACAAAGAGCTGTAAATATTGGATGGATACCAAACGCAACTCGTAAGTCTGAATCAGATCATTTGTTTTTTGATCCTAACTTTCTCAGATTCTCTGATCCTTCAAATCTTCTGGGAATTGTTTTGAGGGTTTTAAAGGATAGTAGGCTCTCACAAACCCACCTGACCCACCATTGTAGTAGGCAAAGATTGTATAGCACACCGCGCAGTAGGTAGTGGGCAAAACAACTAGGGAGTTATCGTTTTTATCAACACTGAATAGCATTCAGCTGGGTTTCTAATGGTTAATGTAGATATGAAATGCAAAGCAGATTTGATGTTGGTGAAAATATGCCGTCAATTTTTTGCAGCGTTGAAATGTGTTAAACTTTGTGAAATCTTAGCAATAAAACTTGTTCGGATGTCACAAATTTGAGAAAAGGTTTTATAGATAAGGTGTGAGATCCATTTACATGTATTGGATTTTATGTCCCTAAAGATAATGTCCTAAATTGTATAGCGCTTTTTGCTTTCAGTCAGGAAAGTTTGTCGCCTTTCTGTGACGTGATTCGGGCGGAGCCCTTCACGCTAACCTGCAGTGTAGGGCGGGCCTCCGTAGCCCTGTGTAATCTTCATCAGTATGACAGAGATTTGGAGCCACAATATCAGGTATGTCAACACAGGACAGTGGGGGAGTGTGTAGCGAAGTGGGTGGGGTTCGTGTCTAATGAGCAGAAGTTCAGGGATTCGAATACAGCTGCTGACCATATGTTGTGTCCTTGGGTAAACCACTTCACCCCCACTTGCCTCTCTCCACCCAGGAGTAAAACTGGGTACGTGCATTAGCTAGGGAGGAACCTGCAATGGACTGGCATGCCATCCAGGGGTAATAGAAGTAATCTTGGTTGTTTCATGCCAAGGAAACTGGAGATAAGCGCCAGCCTGATGGGCCATATAGGCTCATGACAGACTTTACTTTACTACACAGGACGCTGAGATAAACAAATGGAACAATCCATTAAGTCTCGCACTGAGATGTTCTGACCAATCACAGCCATGCAATGAGTGCACTCGCGTATGACAGACGTGGCGGGAGCATGCAGCGCGGAACTGAAGAGGCGCACATCGGATTGGTCTATTGATTTTTTATTTTTTTTTCCTTGCCAATTTGTCAATCAAAAAAATTCTTCAGGTCTCTTATGAATATTTTTCTGATTTTTTTCTGATACTTCTACACCTTGATTTTGTTTCATTGTTTGATTTTACGCATATAATTTTCTTGAGTGCCAAGTATTGAACTGTGCATGCTGCGTTTACATACATTGTCATTTTATTGATAGACAGATTTCCCTTTTGTACCCTTTTGGACCGTTTGTGTTGTCCTTTAAAAAAGAATTGCACAGATTCCTTTTGAGAGTTGTAGAAAGGTACGTAATTATTGATCGACTGACCTTATACCAATCTCATTTTTCTTTATTTCCTACAGTATTTTGATTCATTACCCAGCGTTAGCAGTGAAGATTTAGGGAGGTACGGGGGGACCTCAGAGCTTGCAGATTACTGCCCATTCCAACAGGTGATTCATTGAACCTCTGCTTGTTGCTGGAAATGTCATCAAGTATAAAACCCATTTCAAACTGGAATTCCAAAGTTTCACTGACCCAAATGTTCTTGAAGATTTTGAATATAGTACATGAAGAGTTCAATGTTGGAAACAGTTTAGAAGTGAATTTGTTAAAATGTGGATCATTGCAGACATTCAGAACGACTCCAAAGTCTAGTCAATTGAAAGTTAATAAATACATAAGCATTGCTTGTCTGAAACCAAATCTATTTGGATTGAGTCACTTGTAATTCTACTTGGTATGACATTCCATGAAAATGCTACTTTCCGTACAAATAACCTGTATACATTATAGTTCATCTTGTTTGCAGTGTTGTAGTGTTTAAGGTGGCTTTGTAAAAAGGTGAAACCAGGCTTTGACCGAAGTGATAGTGGTTTGTCCAAGCCGTAGTTAAATGCGAGAATAAAAATAAATTAATTAAAGAATAAATATGCATTGCGTAAAATATACGGTGTAATAGAATACAAACCTAAATATATAGTCGCTCAAGGTGTAAAATATGGTGTGAAAAACACTGTTCTTTAAATTTTAGATTCTTCTTGCTTTATATATTGATGAGTCTTGTGAAAGAATTTATTCAGCAGAAAGGCGACTCACATCTATTGTTTTCTTTGTTTTGTCCTAACTTTAACAGCAATTTAATTACAAAGAGCCCGATGGTGCTAAGAAGTCCACGACATGTGGAATATCATCTAACATGCCAAGTAAGTACTGGAAACACTCAAGGGATGTTGAAGATTTCTTACTGTGGGTAAACTGCATATCATTTGTATAGGCTTTAGAATTAGAAATATTTATTTGTATGCCTTTGCCAGTGACCTTTAGCAAATAAATATGTCAAATAATTATGTCCTAGCAATGCTGTGATACCAATGACCAAGTCATTGCGATAAAATCATTGACTGACTGATAATGTCACCGAGTATCAGTAATGTCCTAAAATATCATGCTGAAACTGTTTCACTTCGACTAACTAACTAACTGAAGCTGTCCAGCTAAAACTGATCAACTGACCAGCTGTCAAACGTTCAGGCACAGCTCGTGTATGCAAGTACAGTATTGTCTCTATTACCTATGCTTATTTCTGTGCTTTTCAAACAGGTGGTACTGAGAATGTAGCTGCTGAGTATTACGGCATGGGATCAGTGTGCGTTGAACATGCCGACTCGTGGAGGCAAGCTCAGTGCAGTCAATATCAGGCACAGCAGACATGGGGAGCAGGTTGCTATCAGGTGGGTATCAATAGATGTTGGTATGGGTTTGCTTCATGGTAGGGGGAGGGGCTAGAGGGAGGAAAGGGGAGGGGCTTATGGTATGTGTTGAATATGCCGATTCCTGGAGGCAAGCTCAGTGCAGTTAGTATCAGGCACAGCAGACATGGGGAGCAGGTTGCCATTAGGTGGGTTTCAATAGACTTGGGAGGGGTTAGCTTCAGTAGAGGAAGGACGACAGGGAGGGAGGGGGACGATTGTGGTAAGCTCACTGCAATCAGTACCAGGCACAACAGACATGGGGAGCAGGGCGCTATCAGGGTGCTATCAATAGACACAAGCAAGGGTTAGCTTGATGGTTGGGGGAGGGGAGGCAAGTTCAGGGGCTTTGGAAGGAGATGGAAGGAAGATTTGATCGGACCTTCTCGAACAAATATCTTTTTAAGGAATACAGTGTTAGACTCTGAGCCTCCATTTCACACTTCAAGTCCTGGCCAGCATTTTTTTCTCAAAATATGATCGATTATGTGAAATACCTTTCTGATCAGTATTCCTGTGGCAGCGACGGACTGAAGATCACTGTGGAAGGAGTCAACCACCTGTGCTCCTGGAAGGGTCAGCAGATTGAGATCAGCGTGACAACCCACGAGTACCTCCACACGGGGACCATCATCTGCCCTTCCTGCCAGGAGTTGTGTGGGACCTCCTGCCCACCGGAACAGAAGCCTGGTGTCACGGTGGAGCTGACAGTCAGAGGTACAGGGTCTCTAGCCACTCTAGAAATGAGGGAAAACCTTGAAAATGAGTTCCAATTTTTCCAGTCACAGAGAGATATGCCAGTTTGGCATATGTGCGTCTTGTGCCATGTGTCCAATGGTGTCCATTGACTGACAGAAAATATAGCAATAAGAGTAGAAGGGAGTCCATTGCTTGTCAACAAGCTGCCTGTGTTTTAGTATCTTAGTTGCTTTGCTGCAACCACCTCTTGACTTCCCAGCAACCTTGTTAAAGCGAAAATATTTCTCTTGGAATTTTGGAAATTTCTCAGGGAAATATCAGGGAAAACTCAGGGAATTTTGTTTTCATAATGTGCTGCGAACCTTGAGGTAAGGGAACGTTGGTCCAGAATGGAATTTAATAAACTGGCCAAACTCTTCTTTTTTTTTGGTGTTGTTAGTGAAAGTTGACCATCACAAAATCAGCCGACGCATCCAGAGTGGTCATTTCCCACTAATTTCCCCTCAAATACTGCTGTTTTTACTGTGATATCTCTTTAACCTACAGAGCCTGGTGACGAGGGTGAATGCCCCCGCCTAGCGTACGACACCGTCGGTGCCTGTGTGAATGACTGCAGCAACTGCAGAAGTGAAGAGAAATGCTGCAGTAATGGCTGCGGACGCACATGCCAGAAAACTGTAGTCAAAAAATCTACGTGTGAGTATTGTTAAAGTTTAATGCATCCCAGAACAAAACAGACGTACGTGTAACTGGCATGTTTGGCAGACAGTCAATATCTTGTGTGGATAGCACCGTTTGTACAGATCAAAATACAGTCTTTCAGACGATTCGATCAAGCTTGTTCAAGTAAGGATAAATGTAATGTTTTGTCTACAAAAACCTCTTTCCAGGTTTCAGTTTTCATTTTGTTTATTATTCGTTCCATTTTTGTATTTTGTTTTCCATCTGCAGACGAGCCATGCCCAAGCCAGGCCCCCGACGCTGTCAGGTCAAAGGTCACGATACTCACCAGTTTAATTTCATTGTCTTTTGTTGTTATTTTGACAAAATTCTTTTGATGGTATATTTTCTAATGCCTTAAATTTCAACATTAAATTAACTTCATACTTGATTTTCTTGTCTAGGTAGACTCCAGGAATTTTGATCATTTAAAAGTTCATTCCATCGAAAGCCTTTTTTGTCACTATACTCTTTAAATACTTAATACAGTAAATTTAATTCAGGCTCTTTACCGCAATAATTGCCATAATTTTTTGCATAACTTTTAAACTCTGAAGCACTATCCTTCAGATTTTTCATTCTTGTCAAAATAATGTTGTGCTTGTAGCATTTTTTATATCCATTGCAAAGTTTTTGGCTACAATTTGTGATTATCATCCATAATTTTCTTTCTGTGTTATGCCTTCTCTTTTTGGCTACTAAAAATGTAGAATTTCAAAATTATATTTACTTCTCACATTCTCTTTGTCAGAATTTCTTGATGTTGTTAGATTTTCCACTTGAACTCAGGGTTCTCACTTTACTTATTAAACTGCCATTAAACAAAATTGTATACGGGCCGATGCGTGTGCCTTGCAATGCATGATGGGAAGTGGCGTACGTATATTTGGGAATGTACACCAGATGTTTTGAGGGAAAACAAAAATGGAAAGTCTGAAATCCTGTCCATTTTTAAACTGTGAACAGACTGGTTCATTTAAATACAATGTAGATCGACATCAATCCCAGAATGCAGTGCTGTGCCTAGGGAAATTCTCATTGGCTCTGCTTTCCAATATCTCTATCATATGAGATGCTTTTAGCACTTGTACAAAGATGAACAAAATCTTATACTATTTATTTAAGAATGAAATCCACAACTGCACTTTTATAGGATAGAAATCGTACTTTTCACAGCATACTTGTAACTTGATGGAGTAAAACTCTGTAATTGTAACATCAAGTTTGGAATTTGGAAGACATTACATCTGTTAAAATTGCCCCATATTCATGTGGAATATGTCAAAGGTTATATGTCAGACATTCCACAGGCGCGGCCATACAGTATTTGCAAATCCTCCAATCAGAGAGCAGATCATATATGTTTGACAACACAATGCTTGAATCACAATGTGTAGACTTATATCAGGTTTTAAGAGGACTGTTTTTGAAGGTTTTGTATGTAAAATATAGAGATGAAAACAAATTTTTTGGACATCAAAATTGGAAACAAAGTTGTTTCTGGAACAGCCATGCCAGCCCTTTTTGCAATTATAAAAAAAATACTGTGGGGTTTTGCCATTTTATGCAGTTTAAATACATGGATGTTAAGATTTCACTGTCAGTGGAGAGAACATAGAAAGATTGGAAATTACTTTGTGAACTGGAAAGCATAAAAAAACTGTGACCTTTTTTGGACATTGAAATTCCAGAGGGGGGAGAGTACCATCTGGCAGACTGCGGCACTGCAGCACAAACAAACTTGTACATACACATCTATGTACATGTATATAATTGCATTTTACAACCATTCCTGGCTGTTTCTGTAATCGGCCACTGTTAACTTTTATAGAAATTTCAAAATGGCTTCCACGCTTTTCTTTTCTTCATTGCCTCTTTTCAGTATAAGAATTTACTTTGGTAGGATCATGTTGACAAAATGGCGTCATTATTGGCGGGGGATGGGGATGGGGTTGGCGGTGGGGGTAGGCGGTGGGGGTGGGGTGATCTTGTGGGGCATTCCCCTAGTCCAAAGTTAGAAAATAAGAGGAGATACATTATCCTCTGTATAGCCCTTGGAGTTAGGGTGTGAAGGCCGGTTAATAAACTTCACCCGAAAGCAAAAGGAAAGGGGATATTGTGTCCTTAACAATTCTACATTCGTGGTAATGTTTGCTGTTTATACCCCGACAATTCACCTTGCACATCTTTCACATATAAGACATGTGCATTAGCCTTTAGCAGTTTCAAGGATTTGATTTCTTGAGTAGGTTTTTAGTGTGATTGCAATTTCACACACACACAAAAACATAGATCTGTTGTCAGAAAGTCAACCGAGTCCTTTCCTTCAAAAGTACATTTGCTCTGGGCCCATGCTTAATTTTATTCTGTGTCAGTAGATTACACATTTTATATTCCAAATTTACCACCGAAACAATTTCTTACATTTGTATAAAATCATGATACGTGTAGCTATAAACTCCCTAGAGGTTGTGCAAAATCGTATTAAAATTGGGGTATTCAGGACTGTCAGGGTTTTAACCTGAAAACATTTGTAGACTATGTCACTTGTTTACTGACGTTCACACTTGTTGGTATTTGTGTTGACAGACCTCTTGCACTCTTTTCTGCTTTTCTGTATTACTAACATTTACACACACAAACTCATTTATCAATCACTTTTTGCCATTATACCTACGAAGCAGTGTTGTGATATTTAATCAATTTGTGCAATTGGATGTGAATATTTATTTATATCACTTTAAAAGTTGTAAAATTTGAAAGATATTACATTTTCACAAATCTGTCGATTTCAGACCAACGTTGTTTGCCCAGGTTGATCATATTCATATAAAAAAATGATAATGATTCAATATCTCGATTACCTCTGAATTCTGAGGTTAAAAAAATGTTTTGTGAATCACACCCCAAAGATGCAAAAGGATTGAAATCATGGCTTAAGCACATTTGTTTTAAACCAATATTGAAATGAGGTGTGTAACTAAAAAAGAATAAAACATACTGTAATTTACGTCTTCTGCTACAAACCTTACATAATTTGAATGAATGATGAAGCTTGTAGCTTTTTTTAATTTTATTTTCAACAGTTTATTGTAGAAACCAAATATTTTGGAGTGTTTGTTACTCACTGTTGCACTATCAAGTATCAGATATATATATAAGGAAGCCCGTAAGTGCCATTGAAAAATATAAATGACAAAACCACAACAGACACACTGTTATGGTCAATCTGTTTAAATAGAGTACATTGCCTACTTGTAATCAGTAATTTTTGACGTTGAAGAATGAATGTATATACATGTTCATGCACTTTAATTTCTTGGTTTTTGGTGTATTAATATAATAAAGTTTAATTTTAGCATGTGATTTTTATTCATAAATAAAAAAAAAAACTTTCAAAAGGGATAGCAGTGAATATTAATTTTTAACTGTCAATTTTAAGCATTAATGTGATTTGTGTATTTTAATATAACGTAACCCATGATAAATAATTTTACTTCACGAAGCTCATTAAACAGCTAATTTGATCAAGTTTTCCCTAAAGAGTTCCCACCTAGAATGTATGTACACAGGTGCTTTTTCTCTGTGAAACTTTTTCAAGAGCAATTGTGGTAGGAACTGATTGTACATTTTCACTTGTAGATCATGTTTTTAAAGAAATGTACAAAGAAAACAGATAGCATGTATATACTTCAATCCTCAAATTAATGTTTGTATAAAACACTGTACATGTATGTTGCAATATGAAGTCATCACAGCGCAATTGAACATTTGAATGTTAATGAAATACATGTATTTGATAATTTGTTTTCCTATTTACAATAATTTGGCGCAGAAACGGCCTCCTTCATGTAGTTGGGTCTAAATGCAGTTCTTTATGTGGGGCTGGGCTATTCTCCCGACTTCAAAAAATCATTTTAAAAGCTTACTCAAAATCCAAAAAAAATGTTTTAAAAATACGTAGTTGGGTTTCAAAAAGTTTATTTCATCCATATAGAGCAAACTTTCAAGGCTGGTATTGCAGCCAGCCTTGAAAAGAATTGGGGTCAAAAGCTGCCCCAAAGATAAATTTGTGCGTACGAAAAGTTGTACGAGGCAAACATTGTGCTTTATTTTTAAGTTCAAATAGTTGACATCTCAAAGCACCTAGTTATCTAACTTGGATTAACACGTGTATTGTCCCGCTGTAAATTATTCATGTTTCCTTTTTTCCCAGATGTTTACACTTGCGGAAATAGTGTGAGGTCACCAACTTGTGTTCCAAAATTAATATATTATTGTTGATTTTGGTTGGATTTTTGGGAGCACAAATATATTGGGCTTAAATTGATATCTAATTTAACCAGGTACATGTAAACCGAGTACTAACCAATCATGACAGTAGGTGATGTGATCGTGTGAACGGATATGAGTTGCATTTTGAATCACACTCATTCATGAGGTTAACTCTCTGCTTGAGATGAGCCAATAAATAGGTCATATATGGTCGAGATTTTTCAGGATTTCAGGTATTTTTAAAATCTCTTCTCAGTTCCGAAATGTGAAATTCCTGAGATTTTACAATAAAAGTATCGTAACTATAAAGGTTTTGGGCCCTTGAAACCCTCTGCCAACTTTTTGTTTGTGGATTTCCCATTTTCTCCCAAGCTCAAGTGTAGGGGGTTTTTTTTGCTACAACTTGGACTTATTGGTCGGCTTGCGCCTTGCGACTCATTTGTCCCTTCATTGGGTTAATGTATTCTACAGCTAAGTTTGTGTTAGAAGTTTATTCTGTATCAGACAACATGGAAATTTATAAATGAATGTGAAGTTCTGATGATTACCACTTGTTTTTTTGCAACGGTTTAACCAAAATTGTTCCATTTCATATAAGCTGTTTTAATTCAACAAAGACTTTAATGTCGGCTGAAATTTATAACTAAATTCATCACTTGCATCTCGCTTGTCTTTTTCTCTTTCCAGGAAAAAAACACATTGTTATAATAGAGTAGCGGACCTCATAATTTGATAATAAAATTATTTTTAAAAACCCCACAAATTCTGGTAATTAGTGAGTGCTTTGTATCTTGTCCCTTTGTGCATTTCCCAAGTTTTTGATGAAGTGAATCTGGCTTTAAAATGCGCTTCAAATTATTTGATTTGACGATTATCAATTTTGTATTTTTTTTTAATGGGGAAAAAACCTAACTACCTTTTTCTTCTTGGACATTTTCAATCCTCTGAAAATATAGTCCGAGAGCCCAGCGAGGTTTAATTGGAATATCACGCACAAAAGGTTTGACGGTGGCAGGAAGTAGGTGGGGGTGTCCAACCTTCAAAACCGTCATTCCTAAGTGCCGCACCCCGTGCGTTTGGGAGGGGGCACCGCCTAAAGACCCCGCTGCCACCATCAAATCTTTTGTGCGCGATATTCTAATTAAACCTGGCTGGGCTCTCGGACTAATAGTTTCTTTTGGTTCGCTTTTGAACCGATAGCACACAAAACGATATGGCTGAATTAATGTTGGGCCGCAAATAATTGGATATTTGTAAGGTAATGTAACGGGGCCCCATCTTAGACAACCAAGGAAATTGAAACTCGAAAGCAAAACATTTCCTAGAATTTATTATAAGACAAATATAAATAACAGTCGGAATGACATTGAAACTGAAACTTACATATTAACAGATTCAGCCACAGCAGTGCAGGCCTATCTACGCGACTACATAAACTTACAAACAACATGCACGGCCAACGCCCAGTCTGAAAGTCCACGTGCGGCCAAGGGACCCAGGGATATAGTGAAGGAGCCAACAATTAAAGGAATTTCCTAATAACAAAAAGTAACCCACTTAACCCACTTGTGAAAGTATTTGCTTAATAATAGAGATCCCAACCCATGGTGGAGGGCGAAAGCTTTAATCTACTTAAGAATTCAAAGGCTCTTATAATTAATCCTGTAGACAGGAGCAAGGGCTCAAATTCCAGTGTAGTACATGTATATAATTATTCAAAATAGGCAATGAGATTAATCCACTGTACGGTCACAAACAGGGGCCCTACTGGGCGAGGCTATACAAAGGAATTGAGGTATTAAAGTAATGTAGACGCTGTTGTTCAGACCCCTGATACTAGCCTTGTATAGATGTTATTGTTACAAATATTATATAACTAAAATCTGAGTAAAAGTGATTGACTCTTGTATTGCTAGTAACGATTTTAAAACAATTTTTTTTTGGGGGGGGAATTAAACTAAAAAATGGCACAAGGGAGAGCAACTCAAATTTGAAAACAGCAAACAGTGATGCTGCATTTTCATAAGTAGTCCTGCTCATACTCCAAATAAAAAAATAATAAAAAAACACAAAAACAGCACTGAAACATACTTGCTTTTGATAATCTGTACTCATCATTTATTATCAACAGTTTTGAAATAAAAGTGGATATAAGGCCAAAAAAAAAAATAAGTCGGTCTCTGGTCAGCGCGCGCGTCGATTTTAATCATGCACGTCAATCTTTTCTTTTTCCAAAATGTTCTGCGGTAGCTCCAACAGCGCCCTCTATTGCCGCACCTCCTCAATTTTCTTTACCAAAGAGCACCAAGGAATGGGAAACTGCACCAAGGCAAATGATCGAGAGCACCAAAGCAAATTATGGAGGGTACCAATGTACATGAGGACACCAAAAAAGCAAAATAGAACCCCACTTTGTCTGTACAATCCAAGCTTAAAGAAAAAAACAACAACAACAACAACAAAAAACGCGTCGCCGCGTCAATTCCGGAACTTTGGTCTGACAAGAGACCGAATATTTTTTAGGGGGGGGGCCTAATATGAAAAGAATAGTATGGTCATAAAATACAATCGAAGCTGAAACATATAATTCAACTAACTGGTATTAGTTTCTGCACACAGTGTTTAAAAATCCAAGGAAAAGTTTTCCCAGTTCCGTCACGAAGAGAGCATGGGGCTTTAACAGGCAAGTAATTATTGAATGTGATCGTAAATATCTGGAATAATTTTCTTTTTTCATAATTTAAATGTTTAGAAAATTACTGAACGATGGATAAGATGTCATCATGATGTCACTTCAAATTTAACATTGACAATTTTTATCATTTTTACGCTCTACTTTAAAGCTTGAACAGCTTTTTTGTGGCAGACGCCGAAAGGGGGAAAAAATGGGGCATTGGAGGTTTTTGAGAATGGGGCAGAGGCAATTCTTAATAAAATAATAAATCCACTAAAGTTAATCTAAATTAAAAGACTTCTATGGCAGATTGAGTAAATAATAGATGTGAGTAAAGCTGCTTTTCCCACATCCACGTTTTCAGCCAGTTTATTACGTATTTAAATATTACGTATTTAGGAGTATTCTCAAGTATTGGCCTTACAACGCAATGAACTGAAAATGTGCATGTCTAGTAAGGCTGTTTTACATTTAAGCAAACAATGCAAACATTGCTGCATTTTTTTGGGGGGGGAGGTTTACAAATACAATTGGAATATGTGGAAACCGTAAGAGACAGAATTAAAAAAAAAAAAATATATGAGAGAATATCATGACGTTCAAACACAGTTTTAGCGTCTTCCCGTCGTTCCCATTTTTCTCTTGCCAGCAAACAGATGTTTGGGCATCTTGCTGGGTATCTTGCGATCCGCTTCGCCCTTCTTGGCTAACATGTTGCTCTTGCGCTGCACCACTTTCCTCATCTTCTCGACCTTGGTTTGTTGCTATTGGATACGAAGAAGAAAAAAGGAACATCAGTCAAAGCACAGGCATTTTTAACTGGGATGTAAGTCCTACAATTACAGGATTTCCGGGTATATTAAAAAAAAAACACGAATGTCCGACTATTGCTTATTTTCAACAATTCCTTCCGAACACCCGAGTACATGTATATCTCTTACCGTCTGGTCCCGGACTCCCGACAGATCTCTTGGTGTGCGCATACTGCTGACAGATCGGCCCCGCGAGTCCGTGCGCCGCTTCTTGGGCGCCACCGGTGTTCTGCTGCGAGATCGAGCCCGGGTATAGTGACCCTAAAATATACAAAATATGAACACAAAAAAATAGTACCAAAGCAAAGAATTTTTTTTTTCTCTCCGATACGAACAAGGTGTGGTGGGATAGGAAACTATCTGGGAATAGAAAAAAAAGGCTCGCCAAAGATGGTGTGAGGGGGAGAAATGCTTTAAACTCCAATAAACTTGTCTTTCTTGACATTTTACAATTGTAATGAGCAGTGTGTTAAGTAGTGGTATCCACTGGACATGTTCTTTGAAAGAGGAACCCAGTCCAGTAAAGTGATGGCACACAGGTTAACCCTTTCAATGGCATGTACTTCACTAACAGGTAAATTCCAGATCCAACATATCTTCAGCACTCCTTTTTAACTGAAGTGTCAATTTGCTTTGATTTTGAAAGAAGAATTAGTTTTCTCAGTAGATGCTACCATCAACTTAGCAGACCACTGAAGTGCTACGCTCCAAAACTGAACATATATGGTGTTCTTGTCTACAAATATTCAACAAATTAGTCACTAGTTTCCTTTTAATTATATGAAATATCAAAAACTATCATTGGAAAAATGTGGTCCAAAACTGTGATAATTTGTGAGAAGCAAACTTTTCCCTTTTATATTTACCCCTTCTGCTGGCTCAACACCCAGCTCAGCCATCTCCTGCTCAAATCGCTTCCTCTTCACCTGGACAACACAACAAAGCAAAATTTTATTCGTAAAATACAAAGCTGGTCAGCACCATCTACAGGGTTCCAAGCACTTAATGAAAAAAAATGCCCTGAGTTGTTTCCAATATTTCCTTGAGAAATTTCCAAAATTCCATGAGAAATGTTTTCACTTTAACAAGGTTGCTGGGAAGTCAAGAGAAGGTTGCAGCAAAACAACTAAGATACTGATAATACACAGGCAACTTGTTGACAAGCGATGGTCTTTCTTAATAGCCATCCTTTCCTCACCATATGCAACAGAGAGGCACATATGCCACACTAGCGAAAACCTTTCCCTTCTGGGTCACCGTCTAATTCCCCAAATTTTCCCTGATTTTTTTGTCTTCCCAAATTCCCTGAGTTTTTTTTACTGCAAAAGTGGAACCTCATTTTCAATGTTTCCCTGATTTCCGGAGTCACTGGGAACCCTCTTTAGAAAATAAATATCAAAAATGGCAATGCACAAATTGACCCCTCCTGCACCCCCCCCCCCAAAAAAACAAAAAATATTTAATTGATAAACATGACCAGAGACATACCGGTTGGGCTGGTCGCGGCATATGGGGCGTGTTGATGCGTCGTTTCTCCTTGGATGCCTTCATGATCAGGATTTTCTTGTCACGAATCCTGGAATAAAAAAGATGTCCCAAAATATGTCAATAGATGTAATTTCGAGGGTCCAGAGGATGGGACACATCATGTGCGCGTACTGGCAAAACAAATTTTATTCTGAGTGTGCACAGAGCTATAGCGTCTTAGCCTGAGCATCAGGCATTGTCGGCAATGCATTCAAATGTCTCTCTCAGTAGTCTCCCCAACTCGCTTTTTCTTACCATTGAGGGGGTACGTGTGCATGAAGCCCCTTGAAATAATAATACAGCAGCTACATAGTTTGTCGAGTTTCAAATACCAATGAAAATTTCATTGGTTTATTGCCAGAGCTAGTTTATCCATGATATACATAATAACAAGCTGGGATTAATTCTTCTTGCAAAATCAATCGTTTTTAAGTCCAACACATCTACATGTAACAGTAGTGACAAACCTATACATACATGTGACAGTGTATTTTTATTTTTTTCAAGAATTTTCTTTCGAAAATATTCTTGAGCTCCAAAATCCGTCAACTGTTAAGAACCAAAGATCATCTGTTAGGTAATCTTTCAAAAAAAGACTAACAAAAATACAACACAAATGTTCTTAGAGTCTCCACTTACTTTCTGGCTGTAGATCGTATCTGCTTCATATCCTCATCATCCGACTGTAAAAAAAATAATAATAGTAACGATAACAATTAACCCATTACAAAAAAAATAGAAAAGTGCTTCAGAAGTATCCATGCAAAATTTGAGGTATGGAGTGCCATTTGGTCAAGTGGTGAAATGGCTTGCAGTTGGATGATTGGGACCCGATGAACAAAAAGGCATAACTTTCTTATATTTGCACAGATGGACTTCATTTTTACATGACATAAAAGAGTAAGGTTCAAGGAACAAACTTTACACACAACACCTATGATTTTAATCACTCCTTGGCGGCCCAAGTCTGGTGGGTTGAAAATGTGATTTCACTTGTGGTCATTTTTTTCACGCTCTAGTGATTTCCGCATGACTGAGCAAACAATTTGGTCCTGGGGAGAGCCAAGTCATTAAACAATGTGAGCATGAAAGGGTTAAGAGTCGTATTTTCAATCACATCTCCAGTGAGACATTTCTTGAAGATTTAATAACAATTTCATCAAGAAATATAATGCGAAGTAAAATCAAAGAGCCAAATTTCATTTTTTTGTTAAATGTTGATAGTAATAATCATAATAATAATGTGGTGCTTACATAATGCTTCATACCAAAAAACTCAAAGCGCTTCACAACTATTAACCCTTGTTTGTCAGGCCATCAGACCATTTTTTTTTTCTTCAGCAGCTCGATATCAGAGCAATCTGGTCTCTACCTTCACAGGTTCCCATTTAATACACTCCTGGTTGGAGAGAGGCAATTTTGGTAAAGTGTCTTGCCCGAGAACACCTGCACCATGTTCCCCATTAGGGTTCAAACCCACTTACCACAGCACCTGAGTGGGACACCACAACCAACAGATGACTTCAAACCACTCACCGACATATCCTCGTCGTACATCCCCGCCTGTTCCCTCAACTCCTCCTCCCGTTCCAGTTCCTCCAGTTTAGCCTCGATATCTGGATCCACGTAGTCGGCGATGTTGTGCCCCATCCAGATCTCGGGGATGATGTCATCCTTCTCGTCCTCTGCGACGTCCCACTCCTTCTGGAGATCCAGGATGTAGTCGTCCGCGGCCTCCAGCTCGTAGTCCCTGTACAGCTTGCGTTTGGGCTTGTCCACGTCCATGGCTTGCTTGCTGGAACGATTGGCAATGGCCGCCGGTATGCATGGAGGCCTCGCCTGTGTAAAAAAAAAAAGGATTTTGAAATAATATTTGTGTCTAAAATTTAGTTTCAAATTTAGGGTTTTGCTCTTCACATAACACATCTTTATAAGCACTGTTTACTCAGTGCTATACCTGAGTTTGTGATATAAACTTTCATATTGGGTTTGTTTTTTTTTTTAATCCAGTGTGATGTTAATTTTGATATTGTTTTTGTCCCTTGAACAACATACTTTATGAGCATTGTATACTCAGTGCTGTTTGAGAACTTGTGGGACTCAAATTTAAGGCCTAACAAACCTAAATAGAGACAGTGTTGATATACGCCCAACCCCCTTTTTCGACAAATTTACCACTCGACCATCAGGCATTTCTTGAGAACTGCAATCTTTGTACATAACTGAAAAAAACTGTTGCTTTCTACCTTTGTGTCTCTCTGTGTTGGCATGGCAACTCGTAGACGATTGAGGACCTCGTTGACTTTCTTGCCCTTCATTTTCATGTCGACTCTTTGAGCTAGGAGCCGGTCACAAGCCTGCCAAAAAAAACAAAAAAAACAGAAAAATGTTTCATGTCACAAAATAAATGCTGACTGAATATCATCAGAAAACAATCACAAGATATGATGATGACCGACTTCTTTAATCACCAAATTTTTTTTGACACACCCAAACATACACCAAATGCTGTCAAGTCTGTTCCCAATTTTGTAGATCTGTGCAGAAAATGCAGCTCAGCGAATTAATAAGTAAAGCAGAAAATCTGCCAAGCACAAGTGAAAAGCAATGTACATGGCATTCATGCTATTCAACCTGTTATTTTGGTCGGCATTATTTACTGTGATTGACACATTTCTGTGTTTAGCAGCTTTATGAAGCTTGCACCTTATAATCCTTTATCCCTGTGCACTATGTTCCTTCACGCCCAATCTATTATCTTGAAGATTTACGAGCAGACTTGTCTCTACCTACAGTTAATATCACACTCTATCTTTAGGAACACACATATCCAACCTTAAGGGCCACACCCTATTAAAGGAATACACCTTATCTCCAAGACTACATCCTACCCTCACGATCAGATTCTTACTTTAGCACCACACCCAATGTTTCTGACCACACCCTACGTATAGGTACACACCTTATCTTTTGGCCCAAACCAAGCCCTATCGCAACACAGTGCATCAGGTGGAAAAGAACTGGTGCACTTTGATGCATTCAGCTATCACCACCAGTGCATGAATGGCCAGCTCTGAAACAATGAAAGCTAAGTCCCACTGAACAATGCCACAGTTGTATCCTGCTGCGTGCGGTGACCACGGACTCTTGAGGCAGTGTGGCCTTGAGACTTTTCCCCTGATGGATCTTGCTACATTTGGCAGGCTTGTCACTTAGTCAAGTGTTGCATGTTGCTACGTTTGGCAGGGTTCTAGCAAACATACCCTGGAGGGTTAGGGTTAAGGACCACACCTTGCATGAAGGACCACAACTTCCTTTAGAACCACACCCTACCTTTAGAACCAAACCCCATGTTTAGCACCATACCCCATGTTTAAAACCACACACAACCATTAGGACCAGTGTTGGAGCAAAGGCTTTGACCCTCAAGGCCAAGGCCAAGGCTTAACCCTCAAGGCCAAGGCCAAGGCTTTGACCCTCAAGCCTCGAGGCCAAGGCCAAGGCTTAACCCTCAAGGCCAAGGCCAAGGCCCTGTTTTATGAAATGACCACTGATATAGAACTAATTATAGTCACATGAGTGACACATCATCACGCAAGAGCGGATCCAGAACACAATTTGGGGGGGGCAAAGAAATTTTGGTCCCCCCCCAAAAAAAATAAGTGGGTCAAAAAAATTACGGTTGGATTCGAGATGCTCTGTGGTGCGATTTGAGGCAGTTTCTGACCATTTTAACTGATGTTTTTTGAGGAAAAGATGGTGGTGTACTCATTGCCTGCCTTTATTACGACGTCACATAAACAAAAAATGGTTTCTTTTTTGGGGGGGGAGGGGGCATGGCCCCTTTTGGCCCCCCTGGATCCGCCCTTATCATCAGCTCGTTACGAAGAACAACATTTCTTTAATTGCAATCAACATGCTCGCATAGGCCTACACCGTTTTATGACTGCACTGTATCTATTAAAGTATAAGTTCAGGTCTTCAATATGGTTTAACTAAACAAAATAATGAGTTACTTCTATATTGACACACAATTCTCCCAAGTGTAACAAAAGGAGGATCCAAGAAACTGATTTGGGAAATTTTTATTTGCTGGCCCAACATGGTCAGAAATATCAGCATTATCTAAAACAGGTACATGCAAATCTTTAGCACCTATCAGGGAGACATAAAATTATACAACCAATCAGTTCTATTCCATAGTTATATGCAATTAAAGTGATCATCTCATTAGCCCCACAAGTGTACGGAATATTTTTGCAGCAAATCTACTACAATGGTAACAAAATGTGATGCTATAAAAGAGGAAGTGTGCACAACACACAAATCTATAGGGTGTTTCCCTCCTCCACAGAGTTGTAATGACTCGAGTCAATGACTCGACTCGAGTCCGACTCGAGTCACTTTTTTTGGCGACTCGACTCGACTCGAGTCCCTCATCAGAATGACTCGACTCGACTCGAGGAAGGCTAATAAGACTCGAGTCCCAAAAAATAAAAGCAAAACTTATTTGCGAAAAATATTTGCAATGACTTACGCCGCGCCGTTCGCATTGCCAGTTTTTGTTCACGTCACGTTAATGTTCGCGAATAATGTACGTTCATATACAGCGGCCGTCTGTTTTCCTTCCTCCATAATGATACAACAAACATACACCGTGTCCAGACTCCCACCTTGTGGTTCTATAGCATGTAATGCTAAACCCGGAACCAGACTTAAAACGCATTTCTCAATCCGTGGTTTCATCATTGGTTTCGGGTGATTTTGAAGTTCTTGGTGGAACGCTGGCTAAATTCATGTCCCGATTTCACAAAACAAATGGATACGGACGGGCCCACCTTTAAATAATCAGAAACAGTTTTGTATAATGCAATTATGTTTTGACGTTGTCAGCGATCAGCGAACAACAAAATCTAGACCCGAAGCCAAACCAGTTATAAGACCGAAGTTTCACATCTTCTTATCTGTGACGTGAGCTAGCAATGGAAACTGTTGGTTGGGTACCATACAACATACTTTATGTCTTTGGATTTTCGTAATAGACCGGTGCCTTGTATTTCTCTCTTGTGTTTGTTGCTTTTTATTGTAATTTATTATATAGTGTTCAAATATTTGTGACTCGAATTGACTCGAGCTAAATACTTGACTCGACTCGACTCGACCACACTCTGTGACTCGACTCGACTCGACTCGACCTTCTTGACCTAATGACTCGACTCGACTCGAGTCACTTCTTTAAAATGACTCGACTCGACTCGAGTCACAAAAATCAGTGACTCGTTACAACTCTGCTCCTCCATGGTAATACGATTAAAATGGTAACAGCAAAATTTCGAACAGATTTATCTGGAAAAATGCAAAGATCTATGGGCCTTGAAGAGCCTTGACTCAAAATTGCAAGGCCCTGAACCCTCAAGGCCAAGGCCAAGGCCAAGGCTTTTGCCCTCAAGCCTCGAGGCCAAGGTCAAGGCCCTTAAATCCAGCCTTAAGGCAGCCTTAAGGCCAAGGCCCAGCATCAAGGCACTACATCACTGATTAGGACCACAACCAACCATTTTTTACCACCCTTTTTGAAAATAACTCCCTCAATTTTAGGCCACACACTTACCTCTGTCTTGACCTCCATGACCCCTTCCTCCGTGACCGTACTCATGCTGATCAGGGGAATCCCGTCCTCTTGAAATTTTTCAAGCAGTGCCTGGAAGGCCAATAAACATTTTTTTTTTAATTTAGCATTATAAAGTACAGATTCACGATTTTCCAAATTTCAAAAGAAAATTGCCGAGATATGTGTGAGAACAAAGTATATTGTAGTGCAGTCTAAAAAGGCATCCTCACACTATGGAATACGATAATATTTCTTTTATAGGGGTTGGGGTGGGTAGGGGCTAGATAATTATATCAAGTGTAAAATTTACAACAAAGACATAAAATGAAGTCAATTCCACTTCTTATGGTACAATGTATTAATCATTTATCTTTCTATCATGAAACTTGAGTTCAGTCTACATACCTTTTTCTCTGGTGCCAGTTCGTCGACTGTGACAATATCAGTCTTGTTGGCACAGACAATCAGCGGCTTATTGGAGAAAAGGGGGCGTATACTCTCAAACAACTCCACCTGTCAATCAAAGATTGGCATGGTCACATGTGATTAAAATCCTGGCAAAATGGACCCCTACGGCTAGCTAAGTTGACAATTAAGTGAGCTACTCAGCTTGATAGCCACACCTTTCAAATATCTTTTGAAAAGGTCATTTCAGCAGGCACAGAGTTCCTGCTGCTGTAACAAATGGAAGCATACTGCTGAGGCATAATTGGGAACAAATCTGAAAAGTGGAAGAGTTTAAGTTTGGACTGACTTAACGTACTACATGTACCACATGGACTCAGTTTGTGAATAGCAGATAGCGCTTCAGTATCACTCATGAGAGGACACACTGCGTGCACGCACTAGTTTGCATGTGTATGGTGCAAAAGAATATATTCAATTTGACGGCACATGAACCACTGATTTCTACACACATGTAAATATTAGTGGCATTGACCTGTATCATCTGTGAAGCTTTGCATGCACAGACGCATATTGAGGCCTTGAAACTCTTTTTTCCTAACGTGAGAGAATACTTGTGGGTAGAGTCCACAACTCCAATGAGTGATGGCACATGGCAACATGGTAAGAAAAAAATCCAAAGTCTGACACGAGCCAATATGGCCCATCAGGCCGGCGTTTATCTATGGTTTCTATTCCCCCTGGATTGGATGCCAGTCCATTGGAGATTACTCCCCAGCTAATGCTGCTACCTACCGGTATTTATATTCCTGAGAGGAGACTGGGAAGTGGGGGTCAAGTGGCTTGCCCAAGGACACAACATATGACCATCAGCTGGATTCAAACCCCCGACCCTCTGATCACGAGTCTCAAACCTTAACCACTAGGCCACACTCCCCCTGGCAACATGGGGTACTCCTCAATCTATCTTTGTTTTTTATTTTTATCAATGATCTGATGAGGGGGTACCTGTGTATAAAACCCACATGGCAGGCATTTCCATACACATTACCTGCTCTTCCACAGAGTGTCCACACTGCTCCGACACGTCCAGCACATAGAGTATAGCCGCCCGTAGGTGAGCCAGCGCGGTGATGGCTTGCATCTCAATGGTGTTCCTGTCTTCCAACGGGTGATCCAGAACGCCTGGTGTGTCGACCACCTGCCAGCGCAGGTAGCGGTAGTCCATGTGGCCCACGTAGAGGGACTTGGTGGTGAAGGCGTAGGGTTCTACTTCCACATCGGCTCTTGTTACCTGGTGAAGTCAGTGAGAAATGACAATGGATGAGAGTTTGCTTGACGTAATTCTGACTGGATGGCTTATCCTAAGAGGCATATTTGACAAGTAAATGCCAATAAATACCAGTTTTGTTACAGGAGTGCTTGTGATGGTCAAGACACAAGCCAATCAAATAAATTGTAAAAAAAAGGTATTCCCTTGGTATTGTTCTTCCTACTACTTGCATTTGAGACCGGACTCAAGAATTTTAATACTTGTGACTTACTTGTGACTGTACTTCGAATGTACTTGTGATCTATCGTAACTAAATGTACGTCGACTACAATACCTTTATGCATTAAAAATAATTTTAAAAAATACTAATTTCTTATATAGCACATTACGCTAAAAACAACCTCACGTAGCAGTACATCCTTAAAAAAACAAAGTACATCAAGACACTTTTTTTTTAATTGAAAAAACAATAGCATTGCAAATACAAAACTAGAGGGTCTGTGTCTGTTCCATGAACAGACCATACGGCTTTCCGCAATTCAATTTTTTTGTAATGTTTACCGGTATGCTTCTGTTTTTTTCTATCCATTTGCATTGTTTGTTTTCAAGTACAATTAACACCATAAATATAGCGTTAATCAACAAAACTTGAAAATTTATATAAAATCACATGACATTGTATTGAAGTCACCTCAATTTTCAGAAAAAAACATAACAAAATCTATAAACATACAAAGTTTCAACGCAATCAGACTTTTAGTTCTCTTGATATAGGACTTAGATGACGTCATGACAAGGGTACTTGTCCAAACCTGGACACAAAGATATATAATGATCCACCTAAAAAAAGATGACTTATTAAAAACCCTTTCAAATCATTATTAGACGCATGTTAGAACTAAGAAGCTTTCCAAGCAATTTCGCCCTAGTTTATGATGGTCAGTCAAAAACTCTTTGAAAAGACGACAAAATTTTGTACCTTGTTCATGAAGCTGGATTTGCCGACGTTTGGGAAGCCGCACAGCAGCAGGGTCCGCGTGTTTGGATCGATGGAGGGCAGACGGGACAAGTGTTGCCTGACCTGCTCCAGATACTGCAAGCTCTGATTCTGTCTCTTCATGATGGTGCACATGCGGCCCATCGCCGCACGCTTCAACTGCTTACAGCGGTACAGGGAGTCACCGTACTTCAGCAGGCGGACATAGTCTCTGGCAACGCTGAGGTAGTGAGGAAATAAATTTATAAAAACAAATCAATAATTTTCAAGTTAATAATACATGTCACATTTCGTTGCGTTAGTGCAACAAGGTTGTAACTCGATTCTGCAACGAAGTCGTATCTTGCACGAATACGCTCCGTGCAACAATGTCCATTGACTTTGTGTGTTCATCTGGGTTCTTTTAAGGGAGATACGACCTTTGACATCCTAAAACTCGCGTTTTGCGTAAATGCCATTTTAACAGATACAATCTTGTTGCACGGACACGATTTGTAGTTTCTGAAATTCATTCCTTTATAAATCTATCAAAGTCCAGCACTGAGTCTTTCTAATTTTTGTTTTCTTTTCTTCCCCCCTGTTTTTAATAAATTTTCATACACTATGATCATAACAACACACACTACCAGTGTATTGTTGTTCTTAAATAGGGAAAAGAAATCATCAGGAATTTATTACTTGTCAATGAGATGCCGTGCTGTGTTGATCTGTCCCAGAGCCAACTTGTAATGATCCTTGTCATACAGAACATTCATGAGATCTGCATAAAATGGATGAACGTCCTGCAGAACAAAAATGAGTAAGAAATAATATACAATTGTATCACTGGTATCACAGCAACACTGGTAATTCATAGACCACTTGCATATTACTTACTAACAATATCATTTCCCTTCGTGGTGATCCTCCTTGCTGACATGTAAGTTTCATTGTGTTTTGTTTTGTTCCTTCTTTTGATCGTTTTATACCATGTACTAATCAAACTGTTCTCTCCACACTACAGACCCTCCCCTGCATCTTTCCACACCTTTCCCGCCTAATCCTCCTTTTGTGTTTCTTCTTTCAGTCCTGCATGTTTGTGTGCACCCCCATGTTAATGTATGTACCTCTGTCATTTCTGTTTTAGCCTCTGAAGAAGAACTTGCTAAGTTCGCAACGTCAGGCCACATTAATTTTTAGATATATTTCAGGTCCATCCAGTCAGCAGTTTGCAGCAGTCTTACTTTTTTCAATATCATTATCAATTAAATCATGAAATTAAACATTCGAAACCAACCTCCAATTTCGGGAAGTCATTGATGATTTGACTGAGTTTATCATGGTAGTTCTGCTGTGTGTATTTGACCTTGCGCATGTAGAACTGACGGATCCGGCTGATCTTGTAGTGTTTATGGACGACCGTTGGAGTCTTGCGTTGTGTCTTGGACAACACTATGTCAATGAAATCCTGTTGGGTGAAATTATTCCATAAAAAACGGGTTAGTGTTACAATGTACATGTGTAGGTCTGTATTTAGTAATCAACCCTAGCAAGTACTATATTCATGTGGGTAATGTTTTAGGGGTAAAATCTGATGGTTTTGGAGGGCGATGAGTATGCGATGATTTGTTTGGAGTCCTTTGGAAGGTTCTCACTTGGACTCTACCACCATGACCACTGCCAAATCATGACCAAATTTTTTAAAAAAGCAGACTTGTATTCAAATCACCAAACATAGAGTGGCATCAGGAAACTGTATTTAACCCTCTCCTGAGTTCGAGTCATGCAGGTCGAGTCCGAGTCCGTGTCACAAGTCTCAAAGGTTGAGTCTGAGTTGCGGTACTCCTAAAATCTCAGTTTAAATGTTTCCATTTTTTCACAGCATTTCTCTAATTTAATGAACTGGAAATACATGTATAACATGTCAATAAACAAACCACGGGATAAGCCATTGAAGTGGACTGATCTACATGACCTGTATCATGCCTTAATTGTCCTTTATTTTCAAAAATTAACATTATAAAATGAAATTGCACAAATAATTTAAGGGTTCATTTTGGCATACTCAACATGCTCAATTCCCATCATGGCCAAACAATTGTTCTGATCTACATGTACATATGCGTGGAAGTTTTGCCACTCTGCCACTTCAAATTGAGGATTTCGTGTACAATCGTTTATCTTAAAAATCACGTGCAACTGCAACTGCAAGTCCGACCAAGGCTTTTAAAATTATCTATGTCAGGCTTTCGGGGCCGGGGGAAAGAATGTTGCAACCTGAAGCCACACGTTTCTTCATATATCATGTCAATAAAGGTCAGTCATTGCAAAAAAGTTGAAAAGACATGAATCCGGGACTGAGAAACATTTCCAATTTTGGTGGGAAATGACTCTCCATTTATTGTACACAACTGCTGAAGAAGTGGCATCAAAATGGAACATTCCCCTATATCCAAATCAACTTTAAGTTTTGCTCATAATCCTCTTAATTTATAACCTGGAAGTAATGACAAAAGTTCAATAATTACCTTTGCCGTCGGAACGACGGTAATTTTCTTGAAATTGTACATCGACATCTTGAAATAATCAGGATTTCAAAGCCACAACCGCCAGCACTTCTATCTTACAATGCCTGTGCATGCAGTGTACTTTAATTTGCACGTGGATTGCGACACGATTTGCATAATCAATGCATTTTCTTTTAAGTGTCGTGAGAGGGCGCTAGGCAGTTGAATGATTATATCTCTCAGTCTCACTGTCTCTTTTTCCCGCCTTAGCCCTTGCATGCAGTGAAGTGTGTGACGGAAGGCAGAAACTGTTTGAAGTGCGTGAGTAGTTACTTTTCCTGGAAAACAATTTCATGCTTTACCTGAGGCTGTATCTGAGGTGATTTTGTTTCCAGTTAATGTTGGAATTTCTGGAGATATCTGTCAGTTCTAATGGTTGTTTTTGTGAGGAAATGTTGACAAAGTTTCGACCATGTGTTCCGATCGCATGTCATGGTGGTTGTTTTTAAACAACGTGGTGGTCGCCATTTTGAAAAATTACCACTAATACCAGTGTGAAATGTGGGCTTACCGGGCTTTCATACGCCTGTACATTGAAGGATATTATATGTTGTTAATGCAGCCAATACCATGTAACCAATTACATTGAAAGGTAGAAACAACATATAGGCATGAGGTTCTGAGAGGTGTAATTGTTTTTTGTTTGACAAAATCAGACGAGAATTTATTTATATTTAATATCACTGACCTGCTGACAAAACACTGATTATAGTCCCATAAATTTGACTGAAATACTGGACTACCTTCGTATATCAGTCACAGAGCCAAGTACGGCCTGTGAGCGGAGCGTCCCGTTGCTAGCTGGAGCCGAAAATTAATTAAAAATCGAAATTATTTTGTCAGCAGAAAATCAACCCAGCTATAGTATGACTGCTAAATAGCACGAAATCATTATATTCGGTACCTTCAGATGTCTAGTTATCCAAAAATCATGGTAATTCGTCAAAGAATGCAGATGGTTTTGAGCAAGCGTGGCGTCGCTAATATGTTTCCCGGCCACCCTAATAATAGTCAAGAGGCCAAAGGGGTCAGGGAACCAAACAAGAACTTTAATCATCTACTGAGCGTGCGTCAACTTTTGTAAAACGCACCAGGGCTGTTACCTGTCATTCCAAAATCTTTGAAGCCCTCTGCAGTGAAGTGCGCCCTCTTGTGTGCGCTCTTCATCCGCAGTCGCGTATTGCATCTGGGCACTTCACAGAGCGCCAAAGATTTTGGAATTGACAGGCAACAGCCGCGGTGCGCTTTGCCAAAGTTGACGCACGCTCAGTAGATGATTAAAGCTTGGAAATGAACTTGTCAATTTCAAGCCCAGTTTCATATGCCTAATGTGCATTTTTATTTTTTGTGTTTGTGTTAGTGACATAAATTGCCACAAATACAAATATGGGAAGAGGCAACCCAAAGAGTAAAAGTTCAAAGAGGCCTGAGGATTCCCAGAAGGCTCAGAAGGAGGAAGACGATCCAATGAGAAGCGAGGAAGACGAAGAAGAAGAAGAGGAAGAATATCAGGTGGAGAAAGTCCTCAACAAGAGGGTGAAAGGAGGCCAGGTGGAGTACCTCCTCAAATGGAAGGGATACCCAGAGTAAGTGGCCGCCCAAAGCCGGCCTAGGGTCGACCTGAGATTTGCTTGCGCCGCAACGGTACCCTCGGCATCAACCACAGAAGTCACGCTTAGATCACAAAACTGAGAAATTCTGTAATTATCTTGGAACAAGCAGCATCTCGACCACAATGATCGCAACCATGCTCATGTCGCCAACAATGATTCACAATAAGATTATATAATCCGGATGTGAGCACGATGTTGTATGCTCACACAGGTCGACTGCCATTGATTCCCATCCTCAGGAAGTCACATTTCAGAAGTTGAAATTGTTCCACTCTTGCGACTTTTTTTAGTGTCGACTGATGCCGATTGTTTTAATATCGTCACAATTACACTCGGGTTGCAGAAAATTGGCGGCTGATTGGTTCCTGATGGCTGTAGCTCATATGAATCTGCTGTCATTCATATGCTCAGATGCAGCTTGATCCTGAAAAGCCATCCCGACTGTTCTTTGTCGTCCCAAGGTCAACCTGAGGACGGCTTTAGGGCCTTTTTACACACAGGCACAGTAATGGAAAATACAGTGGACACAAAATGCAGCATATCAGGCAGCAGTGAACACAGGGATGGATGCAAGTCCTTCTGCATTTGCCTGATTTTAGGGGTTTTTTTTCAAATGGTAAATAACAATGGCACCACACTTGTGTGTAAACTTTTCTGTTACACCTCAAATTTCAGGCAAAATGTCAGAGTCCACTTGATCCCTGTGAACATTTGCATATGAGTGGAAAACTGTGCGATATGTTAATTTATTCAAATGCAAATTAGCTTGTAATGACTTACTGTAAAGTCAACTCTGTCTTCAGGGGCCCAAATTCAGGGCAGTGCTTAAAAGCAGAAAAGATGTGTTAGTTTTTGCAGCAAAATTATGCTAAACTTTAGGCATTGATGTGCTGACGTGTGCGCATGCCTGGCGAATTGCTGTCGTGTCATTGTCTTGACCCTAACTCCCTAGGCATTTTTGCTAGGATGCAACCTCAATCCTGTGAAATCCTCCAACTGCCGCCATGTACAGATTGCATAAAGTTATTCTCCAAAATCATCCATTATTTCTTGAATAAGGTCCTTGGAGGGGTGACCACTGCCTCAATCCTTCAAAAATCCTCTGGCAATCACTGTATATCATGTCAATATGTTGAGGCAGAGCCAGTGACATCCTGGAGCAGGGCGGGGGATTTCAAGTATAATGTAGGCCTAAATCTATGCACGACTGAGCATAAACAACACAAGGTCCGGCCCAAGACCTTGACACAGTGCATCCTCCAAAAACCAGCCGCACACTTTACCATGTAACCTCAATCCTGCGAGCAAATTCTGCTGCAGGAGTAAGCATGGTCTGTGCACACTAGTCTTTTAAGTGGATGGGATTTGCAAATTAGTGAGTTTGATTGCATTGATACCACAATAACAATTTGAGAATTGTGGGAAAATGTGAGGATTTTGTCAATTCATCTCATGATTAGAATCAAACTCAAGTCAACATTAATGCAGCTTCTTGATCAGCTGGCCCTTTTAAAAAAATAAAATCTGTGTTTAGGTATTATTTCTGTTTAGTAAATCAAACTCCAACAGCAAGAGAAGGTCCAACACACTTTATTGCACACCCTTCTTATCAGGGAAATGTTAAACAGAAATTGGCTGCTACTGTGTATTTTGCCTAAGTAGAGTTTCTCACATTTTTGGTAAAGATGTTGAAATTTTAAAAATGAAATCTTCATCAATGCAGTGATGGCACTTTTGCTGAGAGCACCGTCAGGGTAAAGGGTTCTCAGTTACATTCCTGGCAACAATTATTTTAACAACTCTCCAATAAAACAGAGAATGGAAACTTCTCGGATATCTTCCGTTCTCAACACGTTCGTTGTCCTAAAACAAACTTTGGTATCTTTTGCAGTGAGCAAAACACATGGGAACCGGAGACAAATCTGGACTGTCCTGAGCTTATCCAGATATACAATGACTCGGTGAAGCAACTCACGCAAAGTAAACGGAAACTCACAGTGAACGGAGGGGATGGTGACTCGGCCAAGAAAAAGCCAAAGAAAGTTGTAGAGGTTAGTGCTATGTCTTGATCTTAGGCTGCATTCATAGTGAATGGGACGAAGCCTATATTTGTGGTTTTCAGTTGATTTCAATTACAAAATACCAACTCTGCCATGCTCCAGGGTCTGCGTATAAGTTGTTCTCATGAAACGCCGGTATGTGTTTATTCTATAAACGGTGTACATGTACATTTCATGTGCGGTGTGACTGAGCTCACAGTTGAAGTTGAGTCCATCGTAAGTCCATCACAAGAACTACAGTCTCAAGTCAAGTCGCCAGCTATTCAAATGAACTGCGGCGAAAGCATTCCTTTGTATTGCTCATGAATCACTTGTGACTGGACTTAAGCAAGAACTCATGATTTATTTTCTGCCAGAGTTAACTTGTGATGGACTCAACTACAGCACAGACTTGGCTGTCTCTATGGTTCGCGTATCAGTCGTGACTCGAGTAAATGATGGATCACAAGTCCGCTCAAACTCAATCGCAAGCAATTCTCTTGTTCGGTCACAAGTAGGATAAGTAAGCAAAAACAAATGGATGCTTTATCAGAGTCCATTGAGCTTGTGAGTAGACTTGGGTCTGGATGACTTGTGATAGACTTGAGATGGATCACAAGAACCTTGACTGCCAAACAGCAACTTAGCACTGCAAGCCTTGTCTCTCTTAGATAATTTTTGTGAGACTGTGAGCACACTTGCTACATTTTCTATGGCATGTATGGTCTCCCTACATTCCGTCTCAACAGTGCCAAAGAGAGCAGTACTGCGAATGCATGACAGACACTTGATTGTCATGCGCCCAAGCCACGGGTACATGCAAGTCCAAATTAAAAAAATTGTTGCGCCCACGTCTTGCGTTACATGTATGCACTAACATGGCAAGCCCTACACAATGGAGCTTTTTAGTGAGGGTCGTACTAACTACCGTCAACTGCCAGTGTAGCAAGATCCATCAGGTCACAAATCTCATTTGGCAGCCAGTCTAGTTTGGCTCGTTATTGTGGTGCTGTGCCGCTTTCTTTAGTGTGTTCTAAAGGAGCTGACAGTGAGTTGACGGCAAGTTGACAGTAATTGTGGCACTTGACATCAACTATTGTGACCAGTGTGTGTTCAGAAAGTGGCCATCACCTTTCCAAACACGGCCTCCATTCTGCCGTTTCATATTTTTTGGGTTTTTTTTATTTCATTTCCCAGATATCAGCCAAATCCAATGAAATCGGGGGTAGCACTAGGATGGTCAGGATGGCGACAGATGTTAATCGTGCACCAAAGAGTATGCAGACTCCGACCGAGCCTGAGGGATTTGAGAGAAAACTGGACCCGGAAAAGATCCTTGGAGCCACAGAGAAAGACGGAGATCTTATTTTCTTAATGAAATGGTAAGGCAAAAAACAATGGCAGTGTTAATGCTAGTGAGGAACACGTGGACTTGTCTGTGGCTCCTGGTCCGTACATTATCTATATTGATTGTGGGGTAAGAACCAGCCTACCCCACGAGAATAAAATTATTGTCTAGCAGCCAATAATTTGAAATTGTAAATTCATAAATACCTGAGACAGTTTACCAGTTCCTATATTTGTCAAGAGCCTGTCACGTGGGTGGTTTTAATTGGATGATTGATTCTTCAAAGTTTGTAGGGTTTGAAGTTGGGGGGGGGGGAGATAATCTAGTTCAGTATTTCACTGGCTTATTAAAAAGCAAATAGTTTTACATCGTTTTTAATTAAAAACATTCTAAAGTCAAATGTTCACACCTTGTGTGAACATTTGACTTTTGTTTTGGAAAACTTTTCAGATTTGGACCATTTTTGCTAAAAAAAATGAAATGTTTGTTTTCTGCCCGGATCTTGACTGTAGTGAGCTGAAATCTCTTGGGGATTCATTGCTGGCATCTACACATTCATGCGCCTTCAAAACTTTTGATTATTCTGAATGACACATGACCCATATCATTGTGCACATGCATAGTTGAAACTTTTCAGATTTGGACCATTTTTGCAAAAAAACTGAAATGTTGTATCTTCCCTTTAACTAGAAAGGTATGTATGAATGGGACTAATAGTGTGGTGAAGAAGTTTTAAATGACTGGTTTAATACTGGGTTGGGGCCTGGTCACCAATCAAGCTCTGGTCTTTATCGGGTCTCTCCGGCACTGCTATTCCCTTAGTAATAATTCGTTAACATGGGCACATTTTATACTGGGCTAATGTTCCTTTAGAAATTGGAAACTATTCTTCGGAAAGAATCTCGAAAAAAGCGTGGAGGACACAACTTTAAAATACACCAGATTTAGATGGGTCATTGATTCTTTTTGTCCGTCGTTTTCAGGAAATCCAGCGATCGAGCCGACCTAGTCCGAGCCAAGGAAGCCAACGTCAAATGCCCTCAGGTTGTCATCTCATTCTACGAGGAGAGACTGACCTGGCACACGGAAAACAAAGATGACGACGGAGGCACCTGTCAACTGGAACAAAAGCTTGAGCAAAAATCTAGTCAACAGGAACCAAATCGCGAGCATAAATCCGAAAAGTCATTGTGAGTCCACCCCTCCCTCCCTCTTCCCTGTCCCGCCCCGTCATTGCCCCATGACACTTCAAATGTTTTTGAAAAACGCCTGTATTCCAATAATTTCCCCCAGAGTTTGTTTTTCACCGAAAGAAAGAGAAAAACATCCAAGGATAATGAAAACTGGGCTCATAGATGCATGTGCACAGAAGATATTTCTTCTTTACGGAAGTTTTTACCGTATTAAGACGGTGCGTATGAGGGTGAACATTTTTCCATCTACAGTTTGGAGTGAGGTTTGAATGTTTGATTCTGGAACAAAAAAACAACGTTCAAGTCAAAAAGTTCAACTTATCTTCATGTTACTTCGTGTTAATAAGCGAAGCGTTAAAAAGGAAGTGCTTTCGTAAAAGAAAACTTTTTAGTAGATTACACTGTCCACTTCAGCCCTCTGTGGGCAATTCTGAGAGACACGAAATATTGCAAACTAAGAAATTGTCTGAAACTTCTGGTGTAGGTAAAACGAAAGAGCGAGTCGGTGAATCGCAAAGGAAAGTATTGAACAATTATGTCGGAAACAACCACATGTAAATCATCGAAGAATGTGTTTTTACGTCACTTATGTACTTTTTTTTTTGAACTGTTTGTGTTGGCATTTTTAAAACAATGGACATCACTGTATGTTATTCCTTTTTTTGTGTCCGTGCATGTACATGTAGTTTTTTGGTTTTTGTTTTATTTTTCAGTGTGATTAATTAAGAATTCATGTAGGCGTTTCTGAGTGAGACGATCTCATGAAGATACCTGTCGGAAGACCTCAAATAAGTCCCCTTTTTCTGCGAGTGTATAAAAAAATCTAGAATTGCGACAGCATTTGTAAATATACTGTACATAAACATGTTAGGACTATTGTTGTCGATGTTTGTCCGCCCTCTTAACTCTAGGTTGGTCTTGAAACACCCCCCCCCCCCCACCTGCCAAGCCCTGCCCCTCACCTTCTTATCCCCCCCCCCCCTGCTTAAAGAGGCAAGTCTCACCTCCTACCATTTGCCTCACATTTATGCTTCTTTAAAAAGCAGCTAGTTCTGAACCAAACCATTAAAAAAAAAAATCAAACTAATACCCAGATCAGTTCTCATGGTTAAAAAATGGTTTTGAAATTTTTACTAATTACATTTTGGCTAACCCGGTTTTGAGAGTTGAAAACTGTAACCTCATAAACCAGTTCCAAGTCAATGAAATAATGCAACTTTGTTAAAGGATACTGCAGGTTAGTATAAATATGACAAACAGAAATTTAAACTTTGTCTGGAAAAAACATTTGTCATTGTGTCGATGGGATGGGAGCATGTCCATTTTGGGTGTAATTACAGAGGTGCATCATTTACTAATTGAATTTCAGGAAGTCCTTTTATTTTCAGACAATTTGAATGCCCTAAATGTTTCTAATTGTTTTATAATTTCTGGCCATTTTTGACAGTCCTTTTGCCAGTGGCACACAGCAATGGTTGGCTGTATTCTTTTCGACAAGAGACAATTTTAAAATGAATATTATTGTCCTGTCCGTTATTAATTAAAGCTGTTGTTTTTATCGCTTTGTATAAATTAATTATCCATATCGAAACTGATATTTTTTGTCCAGTTTTGATTTGTCAGTTGCTTTGAGATTCAGTAGATACTAGGCATCTGCATGTAGTTAACTTAGTTTAAAGAGAAAAAAATAACTTTAATCTTGCAAGTAATTCATATAGTGTGACTGACTGTCAGATGACATTCAATGACAAGAAGTTTCTGCATGTGTATGTGCACTGTGCATTCACATATACAACAAAAACAACAGGTACAGTGAGATAATGAACTTGGTGTAAATCTCTGTCACAAAGTAAGTTCCACGAATATCCACACACAAAAAGTGGGTTCCAGCATGTAGCTTCTGAAATGGCATATGACGCGGACTGTTTCTTGTGCCCTCGGACATCATAACTGCTTAACCATAAGACGTAGCATTCAACCATTTCTACCCAGTTTCGGCACGTGTCTGCACAAGCCTGATATGTTTTTAGTTAAAGTATCCAGACTTGAAAAGTGGTTGCCTGAAAAACAATCGGGCTGAAAAGTAAATTGCAGACATTCACATTGTGGGTTTTTTATTATTATTATAACAAGAAGCCTCTTAACACTATCAATTTTTTGTAAGATTACCTAATGTATGTACAATTTGTGTACATGCACATTGCTTAACATGCTGGAGAAACCAGACTGGCTTTAAACCTTGACAGTTATTGAGCTTGTTACTGAGATTGCATGATCCTTGTCCAAGATTTGTATTTGATGCCCGTTTCTCTCTTCTGTTTTTTCTTCTTTTCTTTTTTCCTTTTTTTTTCAGTGGAAATTTTCTTGCTAGCCACACATTCAGGATGCTTGCTGGGGTTTCATTATGTGTTTTTTCAACAGGTGTTTTTTTTTCTCTTCAAATTTCTGGCATATAATTCACTTTTGGTTTGATATTATTACATGTAAGTAGATCTGAACTTGCGTCTTTGATAGTAGCAAAATAAAGTTAGGCCCAAATTTGGATGAGTGCATGTACCTGTAGTCTTGTTTCCAGACACCCTTGTTTTTTTACTCCATGGACGTGCCGAACGTTGCAAACGTTCTCCTTGCAGCAGTTGATATATGTTGGGGGAAAATGGACTCTTGATGTCTGGAACCAAGTCTAAGGTACACATACAATTGGACCATGATTGCATGTTCACTGAAACTATGAATTGAACATATCAGTGTTTTATTTTTTGGGGAAAAGGCAACCTTTCAAAAACATTAAATAGTTTCTCTGTGAAATGCCATTTACTTGTGTTGAGGTTAAGGTACATGTACAAAGGATTACTGTCTGAGAATAATTACAACATTTCCTAATTTAAAATAAAACATTGTTAAAAACATAACAGAAATTTGAATTTTTATCCATTGCCAAACCGGGCACTATTTTAGTTACAATAAAAGCATTTTGTATGTGTATTTGTATGTACAAATGTTGTGATTGCTTTAGAGTGTCATTTTATTCTTGGTGCGGTTTTCAGTTCGTTCCATCAAAATTGAATTCAACAGGGCTGAGATTGGGTCGCCAAGGGTTCCATAGCAATGTGGGGTCCACGGTATATGTTTGCATTTGCCCAAAGGCAGCCCTTACAATACCAATTTCTTTTGTTCCATACTTTTATAGGTAAAAACACCTAAAACCTCTGTAAATTCATGGTACAAACTCTGTAAATTCATGGTACAAACACGGTAAAACCTCTGTAAATTATGATTTGAAAAGGGTTCTTTACCCAGTTCACGCCGGGATTATCTTGACAAGAACAGAACGAGGCGTGGGATTACTTTTTACTCGACCTCAAGCCAGGTGGGTTGAAGCCATCACCCTCTGGCAGCACACTCGTATTTCCAGCTTCACTCGCTGCAAGCGGGTTGCTCACAGATATTTCTGGCCATGCTCGTTGCGTGTTTATCTGTCGTCTGTTCCGAATACTGCAAAACATTTGCATGTAAACACGGCCTCTGGCGTGAACTGGTTAAAAATCCTGGAACAAAAAAATGTCACAAAAAATACAGGAATGAGGAAAAATCTTGACAATTCTCCCCCAGATCCACACAACACAGGATCGGAAAGAATTGTATTATTACTTTCTTATTTTTTTTCGGGAGGGGGGGGAGCGGCTGCATTCCCCGATCATATCTACTCCACTGGTTTGGGCTCCGTGTGCCAACAAAAGAGGGCACGTATTTACCACTTTTGAGAGCCCCGTGGACAGAACACACAGCGTGTGCGTACTGTACTGTACTGGTTCGCGCACGACTTCCTGAATGTGCCAAAGCTATCAGCCACGGCGTCTTTGCATGAGTGTCGGGCCTTGTTGGCGTGCGAATATGTTCAAATTGAACTTGCAATCGTCTCCCAGACTAATCCCCACCCTAATAACTTTGGATCATTCGAAATACGCAGTGGATGGACAGGGAACCAGTCTAGGTCTCCCCCAACTCTCCTTTTCCTGCTGTTGAAGGAGTACTTGTGCGTGGAGCCCATAACTAAGACTTGTTGAATTTTTCCCTCGACTTTTTTTCTCTTGCAGTTTTCCAAGTTGCAGATGAGAGTATAACATTAAAATTGGCTTATTTTAAAAAGTGTAACAAAAAGTTACCTCTGCCCAGTTCTTATTCGGCAAAAACAATCACAAATGTTACCTTGTTTTATGAGAAAGCTTGGCAACGAGCGACACAAGAAAAACATGTTGTGATGCCCATACCAACTTCCTCTGAACAAAATACAGTCTTGGAGAAATACAGCCATTTAAGACTAAGAAATCTAGCCTTAGTTTCTTGCAACTTATTTACTTTGACCCATCCCCAAAAAGTAAAGTGTCCGTTATCTGCGGTTGACTTAGGGACACACAAACGAAAAAGTGTTCAAATAAAACCCAAAAGCTTCAGAAACGTATTGTCAATCAACAATATGCATTTTTATTACTCATTTTTACATCACTTACTCAGTTTTAAATTCATAAGCATCTACAATGTATGTATTAATATTTTGAACCGTTTCACCCAATACAAAAGTAACTCGTATTTGTTCCGCTATAGAAGCCAGCATAAATGTTTGTAGACTTTGTTGATTTCAGTTCAACATTTTCACTTGTTACAATTAAGTGAGAAAACCAACAAAACACATGGGACCGGAAACAAAATTCAAAGACTTTTTTAAAATTGACATGACTACTTTATGTATGTGTAGATTGACCTTAAAATAACTCTTTTTTGAATGGGGGAGGGTGTGTATCCCCCACCCCATCTCACTTGTTTGGGGTTTAAGTACGACGCCACAAAACGGGGGAAGGGACGAGAACAAAGTTCTGCAAAAGTGCAATGAGAACAATTTATGGTTCGAAGTAAATGCCTCCCCTTCCCCTAGATATATCAGGGTAAGCCACTTCATGCAATACGTACCGGTATGCAGTTCATAGTGCAGACAACTTTCAAAAAGTAGAGATCAGATATTAAAATTCATGAACATGTACTTGTTATCGGTCAATTATACCACAAAAATATATATACCTTTAAATTTCCTGCATTAAATTTCATCTCAGAGTAATATGAACGTTACATTTAATTAAAAACTCTTACTTTTGCTCTTCGTAAGTTGCTTTGATGTAACTTAAATTGTAATTTGGAGAAAAAGTTGCTGAAAGGACATGAAGGATGGACACCAACATTGTGTGTTTATTATTGTAGATACCAGCTACTTGTACATGAAGCTTAGAATATCTGTATACAGTGTACTGCAATTCACAAATATGTCATACTGATATTTAATGATAACACAAAAATAATAATAATAATAAAAAACTTAGGGAAATTAAAAAATTTATAAAACCAAGGGGAAGGGAAAATTACCCCCAAACCTGGCCAGCCTGGGTACGCAACAGAATTCCTCTTTCAAAGCTTTTTTCTTTCTGAAATAAAATGTTGATTTCCCTTGCAAAAAATGTACAAAAGTGCCGAAGCATTCCCAAATCTTACATACATATACAATGTACATGTACATGTAGTTCAATTCCACTTGATTAGGTTATCTTGAAAGATATGTACACAAACTATGTCGCTAAATCATCTACGAGCTGAGTTATATAAAAATGAACTTCAAAGCTTTGGGTATGTCAACACAGCTAGGTGCAAGTTCCTTTTAGTACATGTTGATAGAAGTATTTACCTATTAAATTGCATATTTTTTTCTCTATGACTAATGCATTTTCTCGGTGACTGTTGCATTACTACATTCATATTTTAGGGAAATAAGTGAAAAATAATTAAAATTTAAGACTTTGCATAGACTTTTGATAGAAAACTATATTATTCTTATCATTTCACTAGGTATAATTTTGTAATAGACCAGTTAACAGATTTTACTTGTAAATATATGGCTGGAAATGCCTGCAGCCTTAACATGATTAGTATATACATTTAAATAGATATACAAATGTGGGCCCAAAAATAAGATACATTTTAACAACTTTTTGATTGGCTCAAAACAGTTAAAGCGCAATGGAAAATGTACGAAACGGAACCCAGAAATTTGCATTTCGAATGAACTCTATTAGCCAACTTCCTCTGTTTGCTGAAAGAAGTTTTCTTCAATACCCATCCAAATCCAACACTGTGAACAAAACTAATGGAATGGTAACTGTACCTTCAAGTAAACGATAATTCGAAAGCCCAAAGTGGATAAAATATTTTGTTTTATATTGGATGCTTTTTAATTAGCAAATGAAAAGACAAAGGCATTTAGCACTATAATGCATACATTTGTTGTCATGGGTTTACTGACTAAATCATATAAGCTTTCATCAGGTAGTCCTTGGGCACCAGACCCACTTTATTGTTCTTCTCACCGATCCACCAGCTGAAAGGGTCGTACTCTTTGCTGATGATGTGGACCATCTCGCCTCGTCGAAACTCCAGTTCGTCTTGGTCGTCAGCCATGCAGTCCCACAATCCGATGTAAATGTTGGCATAGTCTTCTTCCCACGGTTCCTTCCTGGGCAGGGCTGTGATCATCTCGGGCGCCGAGCGAGACGGGATAGGGGGCCCCGGGGTGGAAGCGATTGCCGGTTTGGCCTGAGCTGGGCCGGATCCCGTCTTGATGTTCTTGACGTTCTTCCCCTGGTAGTTCTTGATTTGCGTATGTGGCGAGTACGGCTTTGCTGTTTGCGTGTCGGGTGCAGCAGGCATCGGTCGGTGGGTGGTTGGCACGGGGGGCGGGGCGCCAGACCTCGGGGGTTCTGGTGGTAAGGGCATATTAGCAGCCGAGGGCTTTGGAATGCGTTCAGGCAACGGTGCTGGTGGCGGCTCATTGGCATTCGGTACGTCTTCATAAATCTCCTCCTCTATTGGCTCCCCGTCTTCCTCATTGTCGCCCGTAAACAAGGCAACTGCAGGCGTCTCAGTTGCCCCTGGTTGCTCACCTATCTTGGTTGCTTGGTAGGCATCCAGGTCCTCATATGTGTCACCGTAATCGTCATCATTGGCTTCGGACGATGGGGCAGGGGCTGATGTGTCGTCGTAAAATTCTTCCGAGAGATCCTCGCTGCCTCCTGAATTGTTGGGGGTCGATTTGGCAAGAGGATCTACAAGATAAAGAACATCATGTCTGGATTACCAAATTTGAATAATTAAAGAAGATGCACTCACAGTTTTTTGCCAATCAAACACAAATGAAAGGTTACAAGATAGCTCAGTTTATAGGAAACAGATAAAGTGTGCTGGAAGTCACACAAACATATTTATTCACCTTGTTAACTCATTGAGTATGGCATTAGTTGCCGTAATAAGATGGGAATAAAATAATGAGCTTTGATGTTAAAGCCAATTTATGGGCACAGCTTCTCTATGACAGGGTGCCCAGAGAAATCTTGAAATTCCAAGACTTTTCCATGACTTTTCCCTAACAAATTAGGGCTTTTCATGACCAATGCCTACTCTGTTTTGGGGGGGGGGGGCTTGGCTTAGATCTTAGGGCCCCCCCCCCCAAGATCTCGGCCATCGAGTGACGAAATATTTTCAAACTCAGTACATGCATAGAGCAACTCATCATGAACATACCCAAGAAATTTCATGACTATAAGTCAAAGGGTTTTGGAATTATGGCTCATTCATTATTCATATGTACAAATGGTGATCTGCTCTGTGTACACGACCTATATGGGAATATTAAGTTTTCACACAGATTTTTTTTTAAATATTTTTGGTATCAAAAGATCGAGGCTAAAAAATCATAACAGCTCGGGTCGCGAAAAAGTCGAAGGGCCCCCCCCCCCCCACCGGCCCTTTTAGGGTTGAGCCAACACATTGGCTCAATGTAAGCAACGAGTTAACGGCCGCCTCCGTGATTCATCCATATTAAAAGCATTCAATTCTATATTTTTCACCGATATAAATGCAGTGTCCCACAGGTGGGTTCAATCATGCCCAGATTAGTGTCTGCCTCCCCTCCCCTCCAGACTTGACCATCAAAACTGACCTAAAATTAAATTACTTGACAGGTGTCACTGGTTGTGGTTTTACATCACCGTTTATTTTGGGGAACCGCCTGCTTAACTGCTCAGCCTTTATAATACCTACCTACTAGACTTGGTCCCAGTTTGCTGGCGACAGCAATGACCTTGATCCATTCCTGCAAATCTTTCTTGTTCTGAGCGATGAACTGCAGGAAAAAAGTAGAAAAGACGACAAGCATTTACATGTGTGAAAACGTGGATTCTGTGCACAATCAGCAATATGTTACAATTCACAAGGGTATTGTGTGCGGTACACACTGTTTCATCATGGGTATGTGGCACAGAGATTTTGTTGCTGTTGAGGGGGTGCTTACGCACAGAATTTATGCAGAATTAGATGTACGTTTTTGATTTGGAGAATTTTTTTATTAAGGGCTCTAATAATGCCACGTATCCTTCTTCAGTTTGTCCAAATTTGTGAACCGGTTCGTGTTTATTTATGGAATAATATAGCTTTACAAATCTGTATTTATTTGTGGTCCAACAACAATTCAGTTCTCATACGGTAGACTGGTTCCCACCTCAGCACCTCCCATTCAGAGTCAGCAATGCAGGGACCGAGAATCAGTCTACTTTGCAGTAATAATAATAATTTTAATAATTTGCTTTGATTTTAAATTATTATTATAACTTGCAGGGTGGACCCCAATAAAGAATGATATAAAAGCTTCTTTTCAGAGGGTTGCAGATGTCCAAAATAGTGACAGTTTTTAATTTTTTTTAATACAAGTTAATAATTATTTGGGAGAAAACAAATCAAATTTGTTAAAGAGCATGGACAGTACTTCTTTTTAAACATGACTGAAAAAATGCCTCATGGCTGCCATACTGTAATTTGAGGTAACTTTTCAAGCTGCCCTCCTTTCGAGTGACCAACTCCTTTCCTGTGATCGAGGTGTGTTCCACTTTACTACGCGCACAATGCTAACGTTTGCCAGTGTTGGCAACTGTAGCGCAAGTGGGACCTACTGTTTGCCACCAACTGTGGTGAACGTAAGCAACGAAGGCTACAGAGGTCGTCCCCTGTTTTCCCAAATGGCAGCAATGATTGTGTCGCTGCTGAAATTTTCCGTTTTGAACAGCCCGAATGAATAAGTTCATATTTCACTAGAAAAAAAAATTAACTTCCAGTTACACATTTTTCAAGGATTTTAAAAGCTGCTATCCAAATAGAGACATTTGTAGGATTGGTAAACAGGACATTTTGACAACATTTTTTGATGATATCATTCCTTTCTGGGTTAGGTCCTTTCACAGGATCTACTTAACAAACGCAATATGGTCGCGTGAGCAGAATGCATCCCACTCCTACCTGATACGAGCGCTTGGCCGGGCACACCACCTCAAACAGCAAATCCTTCCTCTTGTTCTTCTTCTCAAACTCTGGCGCCTCGCGTCCCTGGTACCCCGTCAGCACAATCTGATTGCACTGCTCCTTGTCAGTTTTCTTCTTGTAGTAGTACAGGATGTTGCCCTTGATGACGCAGTAGCGTTTCTGCCAGCTCTGCAGACCGAACTGCCCTTCTGGCAAGAGGCAAACAAAAGTTGGGAATCACAATTTCTGGAGCCTATATGGTGTACGTCTGTGTTTGTCTGAAGGAATCCCTTAAAATACCGTACTTCTTTTATTCTAAAGATTTAAACTTTTAAGTAAAAATAGGTTTACGGTAAAACCTCAGGGATTCCAGATTCCAACGGGGATTCTTTAAAAATCCTGAAATTTAGGATAAATCCTGACCCAAAATCTTGAAATCAGAAGGCTTCACATACATTATTTCATTTAAAAAACCCTGAATGATCAGTGTTTTTCGAGTTTTCCAGAAAAAAATGTACAACCTTACTATAGTGGGACTCGAACCCATGAGCTCCTGCTTACAAGTGCAGACGTCTCACCCTTCAACCACTGAGCATGTCAGGGTTGGCTGGCCACATCTTTAAAAGCAGTGGTTACCACAATCAATCTCTGTTTTATATGATGGAATTTCTGTGTGTAGGACAAGTAAACTCGATCTATATATTTTTATCAAAATCTCCCTTTATTTGCATTTTTCTTTGTTAGATGCTGTATAAAAAAAAATTATAAAAAAAATAAAAGTGATGATTCCTTGTCACCTAGTATAGCTAAACCGGGATTAGTACATCATGCCAGAAACTCTAGATTGCCCGAATTAAACACAACCCATATGCCCAAGGCCCTTTGAAAGTATAAATTTATCCCCGACCGGAAGCTTTCTGAATAGTTTACCGCCACAATGACGTCTGAACAAGTGTGCAGTCCAGAGTTATTCTTTATACACTTGAGGGTCAGCGCTGGGTCAATGTGACTTCCATTGATCCCCAACGGCTAAACTGACCTTTACAATTTAGGCCATCAAGAATTCCCTCAACTCAGTAAGGCACAACATTATAGGTCGATTAGTTGTCACCTTAAATCTGTGAAGGTTTTCTTTCTTTCCTTCTTTTTATGCAAAAATTACCAAGTGCATGACCTTTACGTTTTGATAATTAAGACAAATGCAACATACAGGTTGAATAGTTGTCACTTTAAATCTGGTGCGCAAGGAAATTTGATATTACAAGTACTGATAAAAATCAATTATTCTTTTTCAGTTTTCCTCATTGGGGTGGGGTCTAAAAAGGAAACCATTATGTACATGTCGATGAATATCCATTTATGCTGATTATTGAAAGGGACTTACACTATTGTACTTAGACAGAGTGGAAGTGGGGAAGCTGTGATGTTCTACACATTATACAAACATTTGAGGGAATGCCACATCCACACTGCAACCCCTCTCCATACAATAGACCAATCCATTAGGCCCCGCCCACTGCACACCTGGGTCACCGACATGTGTGCCTCTCCAATGCCACACTGCATGTTCCAGAATTGCAAGACACTGATCAAAGCTGTGATTGGTCAAAACATCATTGGGCGGGGCTTAAAGGCATATAGGATCATTTACCCCAACAGTAACCTAGTACCAAATTATTATCAAAAAGCTTACTTGGGTTAAAGATTTTACCAGAACTACATGTAAACACCCCGTGAAATTATTCTGTCTGGCTAATTGCTGTCATTTAGAAGGAATAAAAAAAATGTACCTGACTTCCAACGATCAGTCAATTGACTGATTTTTGGAAAGACAAGATGGACAAAATCATGTTTTGTGATTTAAAACGTTTTGCATAGTTTTTCACTGTTTTCTTGAAACGTTGTGCATGGTTTTTTACTGTTTACTCGAAAGCGCATATCCACTGAGCTGAAACTTCAACAGGTTAGTTTTTTTAACATTCTTCTTTGGATTTTGAGTGGTGCTTTTACTGGAAACGAACAAAAGGCATGAAAAGCAAATAATGGATCAGCCTATTTGCCTCCAGCCTGCAAAGAATTAGAGATAAGTGGTCAATATGTAATATATACATGTATATGCCCCTTCAGATCCAAGGATGAAAAACAAAACCAAAACATGAATATTTACCCTTCCGTTTCTTATCCATATAACCTTCTTTGCTTGAAGCAGTTAAGTCAGACGCTGCAATTGGGTCCACCTTCACATCACCTAATAGTTAAAAAAAAATAATAATAATAATAACAATAAAAAAAATATTAAAAAAAATAAACTTAATAAATAGAAATTTTTTTTTTAACTGAATAATCTAAAAATTAATGCATGCATGTATATACTTGCATCATCATTCATTTCTTCCTGAAAAAAAAGAAAACATTTTCCCAAAAGTATTTGTTTGTTTTTATTTTACAAAGATTTTGGGTAGAAAATATGTACATGTATGATCAGTCAGTGTATATTGGACCTAAACCTAAGCAGTTGAGGAAGGAAATACCAATTTAAGTTGTAAGGACAAAAATTCCCAGGGTGCTCATTATTCAAGTAAGTACCGATGGCCTGATTCCGATGGGCCCCTGGATGGATTGGAACCAATTACAGCAGAGAAAGAGCATGTAGCAGTAATGTCTCAGCAATGTGGTTTGCGTTTCTAGTGGGATTCGAACCAGTAACAATAACAGTTGTGCAAAACAGGGAAAGAAGATCCCTACGCGTATGACTGCATGTACATGTTTATGTGCATGTTCATTCAGCAGCCTGATTTGAAAAAGGAACATCAGATATGAAAAATTAGATGCTTTACCCCGTTCTATGAGGTTGTCAAGGTCTTCTAGAACACCAATGGACAGCAGTCCTTCTGATTTGAAAATCACAGGCGTGTGGAAAAAGGCACACCTGGATTTTTCTAGGTGTGTGTTTTTTTCCTAGGTGTGTGGTTTTCTAGGTGTGTGATCTGTGGTCCAGGGAAATCAGGCCTGCAATTATTCACACTTCTCGGGAAGCTTTTAGGTGTGGGATGGTGTGGGGGTGTGATTGCACGCCTCAAATCAGAAGGACTGGGACAGGGTATTAAAAAAAGAAATAATTAAAGGAAACATGTAATGATCTGGTTTGATGACTAATAACATGAATAAACTTCAAAACATCAGTGTGTTTGTGTCAGTACAATGGTTGGTTAAAGATCAGTCACTTTAATGTGGCAAACATTGACTGACTTTGAAGATTATATATTTGAAACAATCTATTACATTGAAAACTAATCAAGGAGAGTTTGGGCTTTAAAAACAAAAATTAAAAAGCTGCTTTGCGCTATCCAGGAGCAAAACATTAAAGTTGTCGGGAGCATCTGCTGTAAGCCCATTTTCTTGACGTCAGGGTACGGCTCTACAATCAAACAACTGTTTTGTGCCATATTCACACACAGTGAGTACACTATACACACAGATTGCTTAATTCGCTTTAGAATTGAAACGATTTAGGCATATTTTATTATTAAGTGACTAGCTTTAATCAACTTTCCATCCTATTTGTGTGTACCATTCGGGAGTCGCAGATGACTGAGCATACAACCAACTGATTTCAAACAAAAGTTGGTCCGCGTCTGCATTATTTAGCCATGACCCGCAGTAACACACGTGTCTATGGGAAGTGGCTATAAATCTGCTTCCATGGGTCCATGTGTGATCGCAAGCTGTATAGCCAAGTAATTGAGTCACAGCTCTTACCATAAGGATCTCCGTCCAGGTCAAACATCCCACTCCTATCTTCTTGCTCCTCCCCGTCATCCTGGTCGTCGGAATTCTGAGACGAGTCGTTGCTGTGGGTGGACTCCGGCACCGTGTCTTCATAGATGTCATCGCATTCATCTTCCCTTTCCTCCTGAATCTTGTCGGCCGACAGATTGGTTGGCACGTCCACGTCCGCATATTCCTCTGGAAATCATATTTCAACATTATAATCATTGATTTGGCTCATGCCAATTACTGGTAATTACTGGTGACCACTGACTTACGGTCAGTTCAAAAGCGGACGCAATTGCGAACTTGTGATGGCACGGCAAGTCTTCGTGCTGCAAATTCGCAAAAATTTGAAGACCTTTCAACTCCGGCAAATTTTCTCAGTGAATGTTTCATGACATCAAATTCATTTCGCATTCACATGAAGTATACGAACTGGCCTTGATTTCTTTTAGTTCTCATTGCATGGATTTTATTTTCTCGTGTGACTGTTGCACTTTGCTCTATACTATAAATACAGTTTACACATGAATGTAAGATTCCGTCCCGGCGACATGCAGAAAACCCTTATTATTAATATTTTGGTACCGGTAGGTCAATGTACTGAGGGAATAGGAAAATTGTCTCTTTGTGAAAACTGTGACGATTTGTAACAACACTGATTCAGCCACAAACACAAGCATGTACATGTGTGAAGGCCAGAATGTTCACTGTATAGGCATATTCAAGTACACAAACTTGTTTGCGGTTTTAAAAATGACATCATTTTATAAAGACTAGGAAATGGTCAATGATAGCAGGTGACAAAGCCTTGACACAGATACAGTGGTCATATGCACCTGTCGTGTGTGTGGATACATGTATATGATGTCATTTCCTTCCAAAGCACAACGTGACAGATATCTTAGAATTGCAAATGTAGATGTGCATATATGCACTATTGATCAGACAAAAAAAGGAAAAAATTGTCCCTGAAGTTGAATCCACTTAATTGCCTGAGGTTTTAAATAGAGTACAGCAATTGCTTCATTTGAAGCAACAGAAGTGCTCAAAATCTAAAGATGAGTGCTTAACAACTAACCTGATGAAGTTTTAGCTCTGTGAACGCTGTCTACTCTGAGAAAATTGAATATTTTAGGATCTCAATTTCAATTCCAAAGTTGCCGAGTCATATTTTGAATTGCGCCCAAAATCAGCATCAAGAACACTTTCTCATGCAGCCGATTGCAGCTATACGATGTCACGCACTGAACCAACGAATAATAGCAACTGCGCGCTTGTGCGCACCCATTCACAGATTCGCCCAATTACAAAGTAATTACTATTAAGGAAAATTCCAAAAATGCGTCATTTGACTCATCTTTGGCAATGACCTTCTTTTCTTGTTTTCTTCAAAATGACAGAAGGAATACATGTACTTTCACAGGGAGTTTTAATAGTGCCATTACTATCTTTAAACCAAGTAAGGTTTTTGACAATAACTTGGGCAGTTACTTTTTGGATAGCTGCAAATAGATCTTTTCTACCTTAAAGCATAAAAGATGTGAATGCGTAAAGGTTACAAAACTGATCCATTTCTAATGAGTGGCAGATGTCATCTTCTGTACAATTATACAATTATTAAGGCACAACTCTTTAATTAACAACGGCAACAAGAACGAACAGTGAACAAAAAACGATGATTAATTGTGATTGGCAGGTAACATTTTATGAATCATTTCTATTAAAAATATCATAGGTACATGTATAGTACTAACATGACTGGTCAGTCAATCCCTAGCATGGAGCTTTTCTGAACAGGCGTGTAAGGATTTCAAATCTTTTGTTTTATGTTACGGGGAGCAGAGTGGTGAGTTTAACTAATGCGACAAAATCTCTATTTTCACTTTCTCTAAATAATTGTGAGTATTTGCAAACAATGCCGCCTAATTCACAAGTTTTTGTTATGATAACAGGATTTGGAAATGATACCCGACTCTAAAAATTACTTTCACCTACATTGTACATGTAATTAGTCAATGCCTTGATTACTGTGAGAAGCTTTGTTTGAAACTGTTAAATCTTTAACCCAGCCCTGTATTTAAAGCTGATCTCTCATTAGTCCAATTAACCTCTTTCCCTAAACAATAAAAAAAGTCCAAGCCAGTTCCTTTGATCCTGTTCACAGTACGTATAGATGACTATTCAGATGAAATGCGGAAGAAAGAAAAAACAAGTGTGGAAAACCCAGTCAAAAGGATGCAAAAAGACAAACAGGATGTGGAAACATGTAGAGTGCATTGTATGTTCGGGGCGTTAATATGTTTCGTTTTGGGATTCCCCTAAATTGTTTGCCATCTGTCTGAACCAGGCTCTCATTTAAAAAGGAACACTTTAGACAAACACCAAGTTACATGCACCTCAGCAGAATTCTTGGCATTGGGGTCAAAAGGTTTGGGGGGGTTTTCGGGGAAATCCCCTTCCAAATCCAATGCATATTACACAGATTTAAAGTTGAAGTCTGTGCAGTGCCTGTGTGTTCTGCAGAAAATTTCTACAAGAGAAATTCCTCCAGAGCTTTTTATTTACAGACAAAAAGTACATTTATGTAATTGGTCTTCTATTTTTTTGGGGGGGGGGGGGGCAACACTCTTATGCTGACATACAGAAGTGGGACCAACCTATATGAACAGTGCATTGTAATTACAGGCTTTCAAGAAGACCCAGGTGAAAAAGGAGATCAGTAAGACCAAAATTTAAAGGAAAAAACAGGACAAAAGGAGGACTTTGGAGGACAAAATCAGGATAAAAGTAGGACTTTTGCAGGCTTTCAGGAGAAGTTTTTGTTGATACTCACTCATTTCATACTCCACAGTTTCATAAGCCTCATTTGGCATGTTAAGTACTCGCACCACTTGTGCTCCATCCTCAACTAAGCGCTTGGAAGTAGGCCTACAGTTGCAGTACTCCTACGCCCAAACCCTTCACTGTATTTTGTGTACTATGAAAAGTATTTTATGAGATTTCATTTTTCGGAGAAGAGGGACCAAAAAAGTAGGAAAAAGTAGAAATTTCAAGAAAAAAGTAGGAGAAAAGTTAACAACTCGAAAAAAGTACGAAAAGTAGGAAAACTTGAAAGCCTGTAATTAAGATTTCAAAAATTACCCATACATGTATCTTATTACTTCACTTATTATGCACCTTTTCAGTGCAATGTCATTCAAAGGACTAAGGCTCTTATGTACTTATCCAATGCTTAAAAACTAAAACAATATCAGAACTGGCGTGCTACATCAACACATTTAAAGATATATGCCTGATACATACTTTTAATGACACATGTACTATATCATTCTCATATTCCGCATCAAATCTAATGAAAACAGACTCAAGTTGCATATCCTGCCTAAACATGATTTTAATACATGTGTTAGAAAGATAACTCTTCCCACATGTAACCGCCCTCGTGCACATCCTTCCCGCCACAGATCCATTAGATCCGTAAACTGATTCATTTCCTCATACTGTAGAATATATGACTTTTGATTTGATGACTTTTTGAGAGGATTTCACATCAGGAAGATTCCAATCGCGAATGTTAAGCTTTGCCCTTCGCCGACGAAGGGGTGCGATTGTGAGAAAATGGAAAATCCATGAAATAATCGGCAGAGGGCTTGAGGGTCACTGACGGCCCAAGAGCAACATTGGGTCAATGGTAAAGCCACCCCTAAAATACCAATTTCTTTTGTTCTATATAACTTCATACATTTAGGTAAAAACGCCTTTATTGTTAAACCTCAGGAATTCCAGATTTCAATTCCGGGGCTCTTAAAAAAACTTGAAATCACAAAAAATTCCTGACCAAAAAAACCCGGAAATCAGGACAAATCTTGACAAATCTCACCCCTGCATTGGCCGAGCTCGGCACTGTGCAAATGAGCACTTGTAGCAAAAGGTGCAGTAATTGTTCCAGCAGTCATACATGTTTTAAGTTTCAGCAGTTTTAAGTTTCTCCATCTACATGTATTCCTTACCCACCCAGATCTTTCAAACTCCATGAAGACAATTTGCAGGATTTTGCAGGATTGATGAGGGTACAGTACAGTCACTGCTGGTTTACATTCGTGTAGAGCTAATGATTAGGGTTCCCAGCACGTTATGCGAACAAAATTCCCTGATATTTCCCTGAGAACTTTCCAAAATTCCATAAGAAATTATTTCACGTTAGTGCGGTTGCTGGGAAGTTGAGAAGTGGTTTGGCACAGCCAATCATTATTGTCAAGAAAGGTGTGTAATATTCACACCGCACAACACCAAAAAGCCATACAGGCCTATGTACCTTACATCTAGTGGGGACATTCCTTTGTTTTCATGAAGTTAAGAAAAACCGGAGAAAAAAAATATTTTACTCGCACTGTGAATACTCTTTCAACCCAATATTTTTATCATGATTTCCTTGAGTATTCCTCTTCATTTTGCGACGCATAACCCTGACCCAAAAATGCCTCTAAACCTGTTTTTCAGAGAGGGGGAAACCTTGTGTGGACCTGGCTAAGTCCACAGAAGGTTCACACAACCAACATCATGTGTGGACCTGTTTTGTTTTCAAGTCCACACAAAGATGGCAAGCTTAGCACACCATAGCCAGTCAGTGGACACAACTTGGACACATGGCACAAGATGCGTACACAATGTATGCCAAACACCTTTGCCCTCTAGGTCATTGTCAAATTCCCTGAGTTTTCCCTGACTGGAAAGATGGAAACTCATTATCAAGATTTTCCCTGATTTCCAGAAGGGCTGGGAACCCTGACAGTGGTTGACTTTCGAGGGTTTTAAGAAGACTCATAGCAGAAATGCAACTTACATTTTATGTATAGGCAGTTACAGGGCTAACTACATATGTACATACCGGTAGCTCATGAAAAACTTCAAAGCAGTTTGGAGGTTAAGGCTGCATAAATTGCTTGGCTGTGGCTTGCAATACACGGAAGCGGCTGCAGCCACTTCCCATAGACACATGTAGTATTGCAAGCCATAGCCAAGTAATTCAGCCGTAGACCAAAGACAGACTTTGGAGGGGGCTGCTTTAAAACGCCAGTCAACCCCTGGCCCAAATCAGACTACCCTCGTGATGTCATATGACCAAAAGGTGGGGAAGGGATGGGCAGAACATACGCAGGGGTTATTTGGTCTGCTGCACGCCCGGGGAATCTCCGAAAATTGAAACCAATGCCATATGAATGGTTTGATCTATAAATAACTCATTAATGTTAAAGGGAGGCTGGGCCCCTGTAACATATTTTTTTATGCAATCCTTTTAATGCAACTTTTAGTCTCATTTATCTTTATTTTTTCAATCTTCATGTTGCCATTTTCAGGGGTGTTTAAATATATTTTTGGTTTTCTTGTTCATAATACAAAATTTCATATTCATGAGGAAACCTGTGATGTCATTTTAGGCAAAGGCTCCCAGCCTACATACATGTAAAAGCAGGATTGACTGGCTGTGACTGTTTATGTAACTTGATATAGCTATTACTGTACTTGACTGTAGGTGACTGATAAGCCAGCTGTGCTTACCACTTGCCTGCTTTTGTCTGTTGACTGAATTTGACTAGTCACAGTGCTTGCCTAAAATATGATCCGACTGTTGGTTACTAGCCTGTGTAAAGGCATGGCAGGGGATTGATTTTTTGACTACAGGTCTGTGACTGTTCAGATAACATGAAGCCATGAACAACATTTATGCACACATTTTTTTTCAGTAAGCAAACATTTGGGTTCAACATTTGAACAGAAGACCACTACACTGAAGAGGGTGTGCCTAAAGTGATATCACAGCAACTGCCCCCTCAGTTGTCAGAAACTCCATCCAATATTTAAATGTCTAAAACTTCATCCTTTTAACCCCTCTTTACATATCCATGCAGTTTTCCAACTCCTTCAGCTGTCAGTATCATTGTATATACATTGAAGGGATTTTCTTTGGGGAAGTGACGTTTTCCACGGGAGTCCCGCGGAACTGCCCCCTCAGTTGTCAGATACTACATCTAATATTTAAATGTCTAAAACTTCATCCTTTTAACCCCTCTTTACATATCCATGCAGTTTTCCAACTCCTTCAGCTGTCAGTATCATTGTATATACATTGAAGGGATTTTCTTTGGGGAAGTGACGTTTTCCACGGGAGTCCCGCGGGAGAATTTTATCAGGGTCCGACTGGCGCTGCTTGGCGCGCTGTCAGCAGCCCGTTTGAGGAAATGGTGAATTTTCAATGCAGGGGACCACTGGTGATTATTTTGCAGGTGACTGCATGCACATGACATGGGGGGGGGACCATCCTGGGAAATTAACGAACGACCTTGTATAGTCCAATCAAATTACGCAGGGAACTGGGGTCAACCAGTAACAGGGGAAGAGCTGGGAGAGAGGGTATATTTAGAAAATTGCAAACCGATGATACACATGTAAGTTCAATTTCTTCCCAGAATTTTTCTGAATGGGTATGTTTGGATACTGTTCAAGGCCATCCAACCCTGCCAGCGTTGCAAAAATAAATGATGTTTCTTCATCGCATGATGGCAGTGATATTGTGTGTGAGTCCACTGAGAAACGAGTTACAAAACTCCTGATAGACAGGGGCTTGGTACATTTCCCAAAAAACTGCATCATCTTTTAAAAGCTGATTAAAAAAGGTCGCCGGGGGTCGCAGGGGCAGGGGGCTTTAGGGATTAAGAGGGTTGCCACAGCACAAAATAAACATTATGTACACACACGTGGCATTCTAAAACTGTAAGGCAAAGAAACGTATGCAGCTCATTGCAACTTATGACATCTTGAGAATACCTTGTTCTTCTTCCTCTATCTCAGGCGGTGAGAGTTTGACGATGATGCTGGCTACATCCTTGAGAAGTTCCTCTCTCTTCGTGTTGGTCTCTCTCTTTAGTTTCTCCTTCTTAAGGGTGATGGACAGATACGTCTCAACATCTATACAAAACCAAACAAAAGAAAAAAGGCTAGGGATTGAATTAAATTGAAGTGACTTGAATTGAATTACTTTATGGCTCACATTGAAGGAACTTACATTTGCTCACGGTACAACAAAAAAGAATTAAAGGGAATATAACATTTGCTTCTGCTGTAATTTTAAAAAATGGATGGATTTGGAAGGTTAACATTTTATAGCAATATTGTTCCATTGATTTGTTTGGAGTTATGTGTTCGTAGATGCTGGGAAAAACCACGAAAAACAATCAAGAAAAACAATCATGGAACTTTAAAGATGAAACAGAGCAATTTATAGACGTTGAGGGATTGTGAGGTCAGGGAACCACTCTAGCTGGCTTGCACCGGTTCATAGGTGTGTAATCGATTGCAAACAAAATGCGGACTAACGAAATATGGTAAATAGGGGGCAGTATTTGAGGGGAAAAAAATGTTTTTTCCAACGCTAGTCGGCCGACCAGCGTTGGAAATTGATACCAAAAAAAACACTTTTCTTAAAAATGACAGCACACTACATGTAGGTGCCAAGATTTTACAGGATGCTTTAGACTGTCATTCACTAACAGTCCAGTAAGGCATTTCATAATAATTTACTAGTTTTGTTTTTTTATGTTTGCAAATGTTGTATTAATTCCCTCTAATGTCTAAGAGATATTACCAAAACTCAAATCACATGTATCGGCAGTAATTAAAAAATACCTGTAAAATCATTTAAAATGTAAAATGTATTTATAATTCTTAAATTTAAACATTAATGCCTAAATGTATTTGGGTGTTTGGTAGTACTGATTTGATTTTCATTTGCAAAAACAAATTTCAACATGCCAAAAAAAGTTTAAAAACACCAGATTCTCTGACATAAGTCCCTGTTCAAAACCCTGTGGTTTTGTCTTTTCCAATGGAAAGAAAAGCGACGTCTTTATAGACCAAATAAAAGCTGTACCTAAGTTTTATTAATGTTACAGGGAAAAAACATAACAGTGCAAAAAACACTGACATTCAATCAGGATGCACACAAAACCCCTTCATGAGTATAAAATCTAGCAGTCGTGATTGCAGATTATAAAGCACAAACTCTACAAATGTGTACAATCTGTTTTTATAGAGCTTGTTGTCTCATGTAGATCCTATCAAAGTTTAGAATGCTGAAAAGGAAACGCCGTTCATCCGCCTGTGGATCGAGAGTGTCAGCTGTAAAATTCATTAGAAACAAAATAACCACAAGATATGCATGCATTGCCTGGGGGAGTAGGGATGGCTGGGCCGGGGATAAGGAAATAAGGGGTTATTTGCGGGAGGATGAAGGCTGTAGGGGGAGGGAGTCAAAAGTGAAGTGGCCTTTAACATTCTGCTGATATGACTTAACAGAATTAAGACAATAAGTGGTGAATTTTGGGAGTAAATTCAATTATAAAGTAATGTTTGGGTTAATTTGCCATGTATATTAGGCCCTACGTACCTATCTTTCTTTCTTTTTTTTCAATTATATTATCAATATCAATTATGTTGTCAAGACAGTTTCTACTTTTGTTTTGTTTTATTTATTATTTTCAATTTGTGCATTGAACAAACACGCTTTTGAAACATGTCCATATTAATTAAACCAAGTTGAAGATCTGACACATGTAAATTCCATATTAAGATAGGATGTATACAATGTACATGTACATGTAAACAGACATACATGTTGCCAGTATTTACAATGTATTCAAACAGAACAAAGGTATCGTAGGCCTACTGGATATTTCACTTTCAGAAATGAGACTATTTTAGGCAGCAAACAAAGCTGCAACAGGCTTCCACAGGATACTGAGTAAGGGCATAGGATACCTCACGAGTATCATGACCCCATGACTAATAACCAAGCTAGCCTACTGGCCTCGTTTGCCTTACTGACGACTGTCAAATGTGCACTGTATTGCAACAAGTAAGGAGCATTACATGCATTATAACTGTGAGCATAATTTATGTACACGTATTGGCTCAAGTTTTCCTACCTCACTATGCAAAAAATGCTCTCTTCTATATGAAGCTTTATGCTTGAGCTTAAATACTACACTTGCCCATCAGTTTGTCCAATCTTCTTGCTCAATTTGCAAAGCAGTTGTCAGTTTGCAGTTGTCAGCTCGAGCTACATGTTATCAAGTGCAGTACATGTAGTTTGCAAGCTCAAAATTAGGTTGCATTTGTGTTTTGATAACTTAACGAGTTAATTTACTTGTGTTTTCTTCTTTAAAAAAAACCCTGAAATTATTTTGAACTGCAGACATAAATTAAACATGTAAAAAGGAGTAAAGATGTTGTTAAGGTAAACAGTGTTTACATTCCAAAAATTTCATGAAAAAACAAAACTTTATAAATGTATGTTGGACTGGACTAAAAGAAACTTGGTAAACGTGTTTAAGGGCATCAAACCTCAGATTTATTAATTTGATTTGCCAAGGAAATTTTGATGGTGTTTAAGAAATTACATATTTTCCATATTAAATGAAGGTCCCTTGCTCTATTGTCAATAGGCCTGCTTTAATACACTTGTAATATGCCGTCACGTCACACTTTCTTCTTCAGCCATTGAGTACATGTATGTATCCGTCTTAGTCTTAGAAGCTGCATTTATCTCCCGAAGATCATCATGGAAAGAATGTTTCAACCTGACGCCACTTCAGCAGTTGTGTACAAAGTTTATGGAGAGTCAAGAAAATGTTCCTAACAAAAAAGTATTTCCTAACAAAATTGGAAATGTTTCTCATTCCCAGATTCATGTCTTATCATCATCTTTGCAATGGTTGACCTTCATTGAGATGATATGAAGAAAAAAGTGGCATCAGGCTGCAAATTTTTTTCCTGATCATCATACATACATACATATGGTACTTGGTAGCGGTGCAAAGGGTGCGATGCAGGAACAAAAAAATCACATGCGAGATTGGAAAGATTTCCATATACGAAGTTCACAAATTTTCCTCTGTATTGACTAACAAGCCCCCAGATAGCAATTCCATGTCATCAAAGTCAATTTGAGCAGTGAGAAAATACAAGCATTTTCTTAGAAAACACTTAGAATTTTTCAGTCCAATCTCATAGGGTTTGTACACAGGGTGTTGAGTGAACTTCGTATATGGAAATCTTTCCGCGTGATTTCCTATGGGAGCCAGGTTTGGATGACAGCTACCAACCTCCCATAAAAAAGCACACATGTGTAAACGAAGCTGACATCATTATGTCTATATTTCTAGAAGCTGTGTAGTTACAAGCCCTGTTTCAATAAGAGAACAAAAATCCAGTGTGTTTTAGGTTATTTGACTTTAGCTAGTTAGCAACATTTAAACCCAACAGGAGAGTCGTGGTTAGAGGGAAGGGTTTTAATTTTTTGAGGGATTTGGGGGTAAAACAACGAAGAGGACAACAAAACTGATTAGGAAATAAAGATGGCAATTAATGCGATGGCACCATGAATGTGCAGAACCGCATTGATTCACATGACATCAAGTGAAACTGCCTAGAGATTCTGTTCAAATTCCAATCAAAAATACTAAATAGTGTCATTGGAATTAAGAAAAGTCTGCTTCAGGGTGCAGAAGTCACTTTGGAATGATAAAAAAAAACACTCTTGAAAGTTTAATCGAACTTGACCAAAACAAATGAGGGGCTCGTAACTACACATTTGTCATATTTTTAAAACTGAAGACAATGTACATCATACATGTGTAGGAAATTTAAATCTGTCAAAATGTAACTCTAAAAGTATTATAAAACTTAAAATTATACCACAAACAGTAATTGTAAAAAATGTATAAATGATGATAAAAACCGAGATTGACATGATTGATGTCCAGTTGTCTTAAACTTAACTAGTTTAAGTTACAACTAACTAGTTACAAAGTAGCCTTCAGAATGTTAAGTAATTCAAATAATTCAGCATTTTGTCCAAACAAAATTCTATATTATTTATAAACGGAATTGTATAAATAAATTAAATGTGATATTGACCGATTGACAAGGCATAAATGTACTAAGTAAAATGAAAGCATAAAACATCTACAGATTTCAATGTGGTGAGGAAATACATGCGGTGATGAAATGAACCTTCACATGCCACATACACACAGCACACGATAACGATTGCTTATGCGACGGTAAAGCGACATGATCGCCGAAAATCGTAAAAACTGAACATAAAATTCTGCCACAAACATTACCTTTGAGGAACCGTTTCACCTCCTCAATGACATGCTCCAGTTCCGGCATAATGACACAACGGCAAACATCAGATAATTCACAAATAAAAGCTGTATTTTCGAAGTTTCATCGCAGCTTACAAAGTTACAAACTTCAATTTTTTTCAGCAGCTACTTCCTCATCCTGCTCGCTCAGTCACGTCGTCTGCATAAAAATGTAAAAAATGACGCGCTAGGGTTTTTTTTTACTTCCGGGTGGAAAACGTAAAGGGCGCCATCAACGTTGAAAAACACGTGTTGTTTATGGACAGGTAGCAGCAGCAGACGACGCTAAGTTTTTCTCCCGAATAATTTGGTAATTATGAACGAAAAACAATGAATGCAGTATATACGGCCACTAAGATATTTTTTATGGGATATTTTCTTATGGGAATTTCCAATGGGATACAAAACGTCTATGGCTCAAAGTTAAACCAATGAAGAGAAATAACAATAAAATTTGTATTAAAAATGAACAACTGATGAAGGGTTTTTGTTGTAAGCTTGTCATTCATTGTCAACCCATTATTTATGGAGGGAAATCATGAGCTTATCAGTTTTGTACTTTAGACCCCTGCCTTGTGCCTTAGCTTTGTCCAAGTAGTAAGTTGCAATGATGTTCCAGCACAGTTCCACTGTAATTGACCTCCATGATAATACATACACGCATACATGTAGTTCTAGTTGTATTAAAAACTGTTATTTTTATTTTTATCACCAATCAGTTTTGTTTTGTCGTTTGAAAAAATATAATATAGGTCTATTGAGTATTGTAGCAATATATCTTATGTTAAATTAAGTTGACCTCAAGTTTAAAATGGTGAATGGTGCGCAGTGACAATAATCCAGTTATTTTTATGGTCCTTTTTCATTCTACCACCAGTTTATGCACTTCAAAGTCACACACACAAAATGACACATAGCAAATTTAGGCCAAATAAATAAAGACATGTTTTGCGTCCTGCCTTTTTGAAAAAAAGGAAGCGAGAGGCCCTTTTTTTTCTCTCCAAAAGGCAGCCCCTCTGGGCTATTTTTCAAGAGATGGCAGCCATTTTTTTTTAAATGGCCGCCATTGGACTCAGAAAATGACATACCAGCTTTATATGGGCTAGATGCAACAGACAAAGAGGCCAAAGTGATGTCACTGTTTAAAATTTATCTTTTTTCTGTAAAAAGAAGAAAAAAAAGAGGCGGCCTTCTTCATTTGGACTCATTAATAATTGGACGTGTCAAAATGAAACTGTTATTATTGTCGCTATATTTGCTTTGCTAATGGTTTTAGTTTTGTAATAATTGCGTCAATCTTAGAAAGTGCTGTCATATTTACCTTATTTTATCCTCGATTTATTCACCTCAAGAAGATCAGCTGAGAGTACGCACTAATTACGATGCCTCGGAAAAGGGCTGCAGCTCCAGACCAAAGTGCTAAATCCAAAAAAGTTCCTAAAAGCAAGCAACAGGATGGAGCAGATGAGCCGAGTGACGCAAATCTGAAACAAGATGCCGTCAACGCGACAGGTGATGCAGCAGCGGCGGCAAGTGGTGTAGCAACTGCAAGCGCTGCAGCAGGCAACAGCACAAGCACAGCAGCGGCAGCAGTGCCAACATCATCATCAGGCGGCATCGCCGACCGCTTCTTGTCGGAACTAGTGGCGCCGTTCAACAGGGACGTGGCAGGCATGAAGTTCGGAAAGCCCGTGGAGTACGTGTACAATCCCCTGGAGTACGCTAGCGAGCCCCACGAGGACTTCATAAGGAAATACTGCAACTCGACGAAGGAGGTCTTGTTCCTTGGGATGAACCCTGGCCCGTTTGGCATGGCACAGAATGGGGTGATTGTTTTTCTTATATGTAACTATTATTTACCTCGCCTGAAACTTGGCGCTCAAATCTTTCTATTGAGAGTACAAAACCTACCCAGTAAACCCTTTAGTCACTGTAGCAGGTGCTAGTGGGTTAAAGGAATGGACTGGGGCATGAAAGAACCAGTTCAACACTTTTCTGTGTCCAAAGAAATATCTGGTACATGTACTTGGTCTATATTCCCATACATTTTCTCCATAGTCATTGAATGGTTGATCCTTTTAGAAGACAGGAATATAGCACAGACATAGCCTATTGCTAAGCCAAGGCTAAGCTTTAGTTTGGGTAAATGGCATAAGGTTTTTGAAACTCTTTTGTTCCCCTTTATTACAAGGTTCCTTTCGGAGAGAGGGATTCTGTCAACGACTTCCTTGGCATCAAGGGAAACGTGGGCAAGCCTCCCAAGGAGCACCCCAAGAGACAGATAGTGGGCCTGAGCTGCGACCGTAAAGAAGTCAGCGGCAGCCGCTTCTGGGGTCTCTGGAAGTCCCTCTGCAAGACCCCCGAGGCCTTCTTCCGTCACGCCTTCGTCTACAACCACTGCAGTCTGGTCTTTATGTCCGAGACGGGGAAAAACATCACTCCGCCCGACATGCTGGTCGGAGCTCGTAAGCAGATCGTGGAGCTCTGCGACACGTTTATCTGCAAGATGATCCAGCTCCTCGAAGTCAAGGTGGTGGTGGGCATCGGGAAGTTTGCCGAAGAGAGAGCCAAAAAGGCTTTAGCTGCAGGGGGAGTGGAAGGGGTACGGGTGGTGACCATCATGCACCCATCTCCCATCAACCCTGCTGCCAATAAAGGGTGGGATGAAGCCGTCATCAAACAACTCACCAAGTTGGATCTACTGAAACACTTTAAAAAATAATGCGACTTCTCAGGGCAAAGTTCAAGGTCCACTAGATTTGACATGAGGTCACACAAAATGGTCCAAGGTGGACAGTGTTGGACATTCAACTGAATCAGGAATATACATGTGGATGCCATTCCAAAATTTGAAAGCATTGAAACTATTAGGGGTAAAATTGATCTTTGAATTTTGGGCAACGCCCAGTCATTTAAACAATTAAACTCTGTTATTTTTAAAGATTTTTTAATGACATTTTTACCCTTGTAGAATTTAATATAGTTTCATTTACAATAAAACAACTGTATGAAATAACAGAAGCATACATGTAGTTGCTTTTGTGTTTTAATTTTGTGGCATTGTTGATACAGAAGTAACAGTATATTTTCTCTGTAGTTTCAAGTTGCAGACAAAAAGTTCACTTCTTAAATGACTTTATACAATTGTGCATATGTACAAATATCAGTTGGACGGAAATGGAATGTTGAATGTTACATTTCTATATTTGCAACATGAAAGCAATTTTTTGCCCAAATACCATTTGCTATACATGCTTCAGATAGCAACACTCGTTCCAATATATATATTGCACTCGCGCCGTTTCAAAAAATGAATAAAATACAAGACGAACACAGTTTAAATGTAAACTACTATCACACACACAATTATACGTTGATGCTTACCTCTCAAGAAATCAACCTTGGCAGTAAACATGCGTTAAAGCATATAAGATCATTTGCATTTATCCAAAAATAACCTACCAAATTATCAAAAAGCTAACTTGGATTAAAGATCGTACTGGTAAACACCCTGTGAAATAATTTTGTCTGGCTTGCTGTCATTCAAAAGAAATCAAGACGTAGGGTTTTTCTAAAGATCAGTCACTTGACTGATTTTGGAAATAAAGAGTGCTATTGACGAAATCGTGCACAAAAGGTTGTGCATGGTTTTCCACAGTTTCTCCAAAAAGTGTAATGTCCACTGACATTACACTTTTTGAAAATTCCACAGGTTAGGTTTTGAACAGTCCTCTTTGGATTTTGAGTGGTGTTATTATTGGAAACGACCAATATGCATGAAAAGCAAATGATCCTATATGCCTTTAATGTTAAACCTTCTACAAGGCATTGACACTCAGTATTTCAGTACTCCCTGATGTTGAATTTAGGTTTCATCAAGGCACTTGGCTGAAGGCAGTAAGTGGAACAAACGGAATTAGAGTCTAGAATGGAGTCAATAAAATTTGGCCCCAGAATTTGTTTGTTTACTCGTTGTCATCATCATAAGATGTTGGAGTCATAGTCTTGCTCAGCTTCTTCATCGGTTCTCTCTCCGGCGTTCAGTTTCTTCCACCACGGCTGACGCAGCATCAACATCTGCTCCTTGTGATTGGCCAAAGCTTTGGCGGCGATCGGGGCCGAGTGACTGGTGAACTTGTGCATGTCGCGATCCGTCAGGTCACACAGCTTAGGAGCATCTAGGAAAATCAGATGTGAACAAGTTGACACTTGTTTCTGATAGCTATTACAGTAGTAAAAGGCTTATTGGGTTCTGGCATTAACAGATGTTAACCAGGGTTCCCAGCACTTTATGAAAACAAAATTCCCTGAGTTTTTCCCGATATTTCCCTGAGAAATTTCCAAAATTCACTGACAAATATTTTCAATTTAACAAATCTAAGAGGTGGTTAGCGGTACATGTAGCAAAACCAATTGTTATTGTCCGGAGAGTTGTGTGTAATATTCACAATGCTTAAACACTAAAAGCCGACTACAGGCAGTCAGTCGTCAATGGACACGAAGACACATGACACAAGACGCACATACGCCAAACTGGCAAAAACCTTTCCCTTCTGGGTCACTGTCACATTCCCTGAGTTTTCCCTGATTTTTGGTGTTTTTCCCAAATTCCCTGAGTTTTCCCTGACTGGAAAAATGGAAACTCATTTTCAAGGTTTTCCCTGATTTCCAGAATGATTTGGAACCCTGGTTAGTGTTTGACCACTCACAAGAACTGGACACATCCATCCGCTGACCGCTTCAAGCAAGTATGGCGCAAAGTTGTCAAACCCCCTGCCCCCCAATTCAAATTCATCTTGCCACTCCCTTGCTTTTTCCACCCCTTCTTACCGCTGAGCAGATCAGCGTCAGTCTCCAGCGATGCCAGGAGTGCCTCCCTCCTCTGGTAGTTCTTACGGTGAGCCATGCGGACGCTGAGGTAGCGTCCCAACATCTCCTGGGCCTCGTCGTGTAGCTCCTGCTGCAACTGTCGGCTCAGCTGCTTGGGCTGATGACAGGGACCAAGAAAAAAAGTGAAAGATCATTTTATTTGAGAGGGCATGGGCTCCGTGCACAAATACCCCCTCAACGGTCAGGAAGGAAAAGTTGGGGGAGACAGCTGACAGAAACATTCAAATGCATTGCCGACGCCGCCTGACGCTCACTCAAAGACGATATGAGTTTGTGCACATTCAGAAAAAAAAATTTGTCATGCATACTTAGCACTTTAGGTGCACGAACCTTTATGCGCACGGGGTGTGTCACGTCCACAGGGCTCTCGAAAGTTGTCAAAAGCTCTCTTGTTTGCGCATGGAGGCCATAATGAGCAGACAATGAGAGTGTTATATATTCATCAAGAAATTTCTGAAATATGTCACGCGAACTGTTTTCAACCGATGAAATTTCGCAGAATAACAAAATTCTTTGATGTTCTTACCGGGTGGGCCTCTCTATGTTGATCAATAGTTCTCTGCAGGTCAACTCTCCTCTCGTCCGTCAGGCCAGGCGGAGGCCGGAATAATAACGGTTCCCTTTTCTTCTCTTCCAGTCTCTTCAGGAATCTACGAACCTACTCCCACAAAACAGAACAGGTAGAATCACAAGCATCCAAAGATAAACAAAATTATTGATTCATTAAAAACAGTATTAAATTAGACATAAGGGATGTGGTCGAGTCCATCACAAGTCCAGTCACAACTAAAACACAAGTCCTCTCAGGAGGAACAGTGGATGAACAATAACAAGGGAATGCCATTGTCAAAGCTCATTTGAATAGCTTGTGATTCAAATTGGAACTGGAGGACTTGACTAGACTACATTTCAGTCAGACAAAATGGGCATATTTAAAACCCCGTTCTCAAGTGACCCGTGAATCAGGTTGCCCAATTCAAATGTCCAAGTGCATGAGGAGTGGAGTTGGGCGAAAATTCAAGATGGCAGCAGCCATATTAAAATGCAAAATGAAAAACCTCTCCATTGGTAGTGTCGGTACACAAAACATGACCATTTGCCAAATTGACTTCAAGTCTGACCAAGCGCACCAATGGCAACTTACAACTCTCTGAATGGTGATGGCTGCCCTGACTTGCTTGGCCGTGGCCTTACGTAGACCCAGCTTACGTCTCTCTATGATCCCCCTCCAGCGAGCTTGTAGCTTGACGGCTGCTGCAATCTGAGACATCTGCAAATACGCATCCACTTTCCCTGCAAAGGAAGGAGTATCAAATTTAAGTGGCAACTTGATTTGGGGATTAGACTGTCAATTTTTAAGGAAAAAAGGACTGAAAAGTGGATGAAAGGTCTGAGAGATGCATTTCTTTCTCATACTGATAATGTTTTCTGTCGGATTCAAAAGGCCTGATTTCAGAGAAAAGTCTACAAAATCTCATGCCTGGTGATTACAATTGGGGCCCCATTTCTTTGCCATGATAGTACCACAATTGCAACTGTCAAAGGTGCGGTGTCTTAGAAGGCACTCTTTCAGGAACACAGAGGATGAGCTTACAAGACAGACAGCTAGTCATGAAAACTATTACACTAGCTAATTACAGATTATACCATGTTACTTAAATTCCATTTTTTTAGATATACTTTATACTGATCGAGATTCCATGAGTAACAAGAATTTTTTTTTTTTTTCCAGATAAAATGTGAAAGATGGTGATGTGACAATAGCAAGGTGGACAAACTTTAGCAGGGCAGAACAACTTTATCTGGATTTAAATTTTTTACCAGGGTTAGGCCCCCCCAAAAAATATGTCGGTCTCTGGTCAGCGCGCGCGTCGATTTTAATCATGCATGCGTTTTTTTTTTTTTTTTTTCATGTGTCTCGCGGTAGCAGCCAAGCGCGCCTATTGCCTCCTCAATTTTTTTAACAAAGAGCACCAAGGAGGAATGGGAGGGAACAAAACCAATGATCGAGAGCACCCAGGCATTATGGAGGAGACACCAATACATGATGAGGAAAAAAAAAAAAAAAAAAAACCACCTTGTCCTTGTCTGTAAAATCCAAAAAAAGAAAGAAAAAAAAAAAAAAAAAAAAAAAAAAAAGCCGTCCAGCAATTTTTTTTGGACTTTGGTCTGACCAGATTTTTTTTTTTTTTTTTGGCCTTACTTGCACTCACACAATCCCTCATGGCGAACTATTGGCAGGGTTCCCACAAAAATTCTTAAAATGAAATTCCATGACTTTTAGATGACGTTTCCAGGACAAATTTAGGGCTTTCCATTACCAATTCCTACACTGTTTGACATCTATGATCTTGGAAGCATATTTACAATAAACTGGCTAGTCATCACACTGAAAATAAAGGTCTACGCAGTGTGCATTACCATCAACAAATGGACTCCATCCTCCCCCCCCCCAGCCATCTGTTCCTCCCATTTTTTTCATGTTAAACTTAAATGTCACCAAAAATATATATTTCCTGTCACTGTCTTCCTACAGGCATGCAACTGGGAATTTAGAAAAACGAGGAAACCACACAAGACTTTGCACTGCATTTTCCAATTTGCAATGGCATTCATGAGAAGTAAAAAACGAGGAAATCGGCGGATCGAGGAAAAGTTGCATGCCTGTTCCTAGCATTTCATGGAACTACAAAGCTCTGAACACCACAACTATAGAAACAAAACTAATGCAATAGAACGTAGAAAGCTAAATAGCCAAATATCACTATGTAACAAGTGTCCCTCTCACACAGCTCTCACAAGCATTCAAAAAGCACTATCTACTATCTACTTTGCACAGATAGAGCCCATATCCCACATACCTGGTGCCATAGCAGTGATCATATCCAGCTGTTTCTGTCTGGTCTGTCGGATAGCTTGCCTTCTGGACACCAGCAGCTGATGTTGCAGTTCCCTCCTTTCTCGTTCCTTCTCAGCATGCAAGTCACGCTGCACTTGCTTCTCTCTGGAGATTGGAAATTGTAATTAATTGAAATGTGTTGTGTAAAGCAGTGGGGACAATAACAATCTAATGTTTTGGGGAACAATCCAGGCAATGTAGAGTCAACTCTCGTTAATACAAACACTGTTAATACAAATTTGGGTTGTAGCAAACATAAAGCCATGGTCCTGACTGTGCATTTATGTGTACAATTAATGGGACCGTCACTCCACTTGATACAAAATTCTTATATAGCAAGCATATCGGCTAGGTCCGTCTGAGTTTGTATTAACGAGAGTCATTCTATATTGGGTCCTCTGTTTTTTCGCTGTCCCTGTTACATGTGACATCTATGGTGTTATAATTCTTCCTGTTTGGTCATGCAGGGTAGCATTTGTTTTTACCTGAAGCTCTTCTGTAGTCTGGTGAATGCTTTGTTGGCTTTCTTCAATTGCCTTCGAGTCTGGAATCCTTTCCATACTGCCTGGATGGTCTTGGCTGCTCGATGCAGTCTCTGCATTGTACAAGGTAAAGACACGTACCATGAATACTCTACAGGGTTAATACAGTGTACATTTTTGTAGAGTTTCTGGTACAAATCTGGTACACTGACTTGCTCAGAATGCTTGGCACATTTTAACTTTGAATTCTCCAGACCATAGACATTGTTGCTAATCACATGATTCGGGGCAAGCTCTTGCATAGTTACGTAAGAGACACTCAGCACCAATATATTGTTCACAATGGGTGAGAATGGCACAAAGACACCAGACCATGCCGGAGTTGGTGGTTGCTAGCGTAAGGCTTGCCCTGAATCATGTGATATAGTAACAGTCTCTTTGGTCGGGAGAATGCAAAGTTAAAACCTGCAAAGCATTGGATTAGGTCAGCATTCCAGATTTTATTCAAATTTAACTCGCAAATGGCTTATTGAGGCCCTTTACATTGCTATTAGTGCATGGGCATAAGTTACTTAACAAATCAACCACAAGTTGACCAGGGGTCCTCGATCGACCTCGTTCCTGTCCGTAGGCCCTACTGAAGTGGAATGTATTGGCATTTGACCAATGACCTGACCTGCATCTCTGCCTGCTGGGTTGACCCTGCATCCAGTAATCCCAGAAGCTTCTTCAAGTCTCGGCCGAAGCCCTTACCAGTCCACCGGCTCAAAAGTGGCCTCAGTCCTCTGTGAGATGCAAGTGCGATGGAATGCTTAATGAACCACAGACTCAAATACATATCACACAAACATTGTTTTAAAGGCATATAGGATCATTTGCATCTATCCCCAAAATAACCTAGTAAATTATTTTTAAAAAATTGTTTCGGTTTAAAGATGGTACTGATACTCAACAACCTGTGAAGTTAGTCCGTTTGGCTTGCTGTCATTTAGAAGAATTCAAGAAATGTAGGTGATTTCCAACAATCAGTCAATTGACTGATTTTTGGAAATAAAGAGTGTTACAGACAAAATCGTGTTTTTTGATCAAAAGGTTGTGCATGGTTTTTCACTGTTTTCTTGAAAAGTGTAGTATCCACTGAGCTGAAGCTTGAACAGGTAAGCTTTTAAACCTTCTACTTTGGATTTTGAGTGGTGTTATTATTGGAAACGAACAAAATGCGTAAAAAGCAAATGATCATATATGCCTTTTAGGCAAGTAATTGGGCCCTAATATTTTTGCAGGAAATCTGAGGTACACAAGAAAAGTACACGTCCCTCATACGGTATCCACAATTAAAAAAAAAAATCTGAAATCCTGTAATTGCAGGACCTATATAACCCCGCTATTCATCTTACTTGTATCTTGTGTAGAGCAGTCTGATGAGCGGTTGGTGGACATCGGAAATGTTGACCAGAGCTCTGGTGGCTGCCGCACCCACCTCCGCATCATTAAATGCAGACAGCTTGTAGATGACCTCATCCAGTAGACTGTGGACCACCTTCTCATCCAGTGTCTGTAGGACCATTCTGGGTGAAGAGAAACAGGACAATAAACATGAGCAAGAAGCTTCCATGAATGGGAGGTTTGTGGTAACACCATGTGAATGAAAGATATCTCTTAGTGAGTTGTGTGGTTGAAAATTAGCAGTGCCATCCAGACAAACCCATTTGACAGATCATATTTCTCATCTGGATGTGTTTGAAAATAGGTCTTCACTTAATAATTTTAACTTTATTAAAAGGTGAACTGTGGTAAGTGGTTTTTTTTAAAGGATGTGAAATGTGAAATGTACCATTTCACACTGTACTGTAGTGCACGCCGTACTGCATTATACCACATACACATTCATCTTAATTCCCCTATCCAAACAGAAAAATCCACCAGCCCTTAACTTTATATATCTGGCATGAGAACTATCGGCAGACTTACGGGTTGACTCGGACCGCGTTCTGAAACAATCCAAGAATGACGATGGCAGTCTCCTTGTCATCTGTGATCAACATCTGAAGCAGGTAATTGGATCTCAGAACTGAAAAAAAATAAGAAATTGCTTAGTTGTGGATAATTACTTTATAAATTTCGAATTAGTGGCCCAACAATATTTTGGGTAGTTCTGTGCATTAAACCAAAAACATACAGGGGTTTGGGAATGACCATCCAGCAGTATGGAAAGGATTCGAGATTCGAAAGCAACTGAAGAAAGCCAACAAAGCATTCACCAGACTACAGAAGAGTTTCAGGTAAAAAGCAAATGCTACCCAGCATGACCAAACAGGGGGAAAAAATGCTAAATGCTAGACGTCATTCCGAGACACAATTCTGGTCGCAAGCACAGCACAAGTCAAGTCAGACGTCTATTCACAAGTTACAGGGATGAACAATAACAAAGGAATGCCTTTGTCATGGTTGATTTGAATAGCTTATGATCCGACTTAAAATAGGCTGACTTGTGATGGACTTGTGATTTCTTTTGATTCATTACAATTACCTCTACTACAGCACTGCCTAATATATGGCTGTATTCCTACCGTGCATAGTGAGGAAAACATGGCCACTGATGAGCCACTGTAAGGCCTCGATGACCTCCTTGAAGTCTTTGATTAAGTCGTCTTTCAAGGTCAGCGTCTTCTCCGGGATCTTCATGTAGCGGAACTGGATGTTGCGGGCTAAGATGAGAAGACGTTCCGACGCCTCCGGGAGGAAGATGGCATTGTACTCGTAGGTGTCTGTGGGTTCCAGGCCAACTGCGCAATGCCTGGAGGAAAAAATGAGGGGTTTTATCAATTATTGTAAAATCTATCTCAGACTGGCATTCCTGAGGTGCACCATTATCCATACCTGCCAAATTATTCTTAATATCTAAAATATTATGAAAAGTTCTATGCTTGAAACATAGCAGCGACTATGTTGTACGGTCAATTGATGCAATGGCTTGGGATGACTTAAAACAAAAACTTAATAGAGTTGCCCTATCTGAAAATCAAATCTGTTAGGGTCAAATTGGATTACTCTACTATATTTGGTCATTCTTTGTGAAACTGCTACAACAGCTCATTTAGTTTGAAGTTTCAACTTGAAAGTGCTATTTTTTATGTGGTAAACATCATTTTTTTCACTAGTATAACAAGATGTGTTCTCCACAAATATGGACTTCTGGTTCCTGAAATGTGAAGTGCAGGTAAAAAGAAATTAAAAAGTTTAAAAAAATAGTAGAGCATGAAAACTTTAGCGGTTGGCATAAAATTTGAGCAAGGTGGCTTGATTGTGCACAAGTCTACAAGGTCATCTGTTAAGAGTAGGACCATTCTTGCGAGGAACCACAAAAACATCTCATTTTCATTTCCAATAGTCAAAATTCACATCTTGAGTCTTCAGAGTGAGAGAATGAGTACAACATAATAGTACAGGTACTTTCATTGTCCCTGAAATTACATAACAAATGCCTGTCCAAAGTAAGGACACTCTGTGCATATTCTCTATTTTCGAGAAGTAAAAGGTTTGAATTCACAGCTCCAACTTACGCTAGGATCTTGGCCAGGGATGCAGCCGTGTTCCACTTTCCCTGGATGAGAGAAAAGTCTTGCCTCAGCGCAAGTAGGACACTCTGCAGAAGATCAAAGTTCCAGATGTCTTTCTTGACTTTGGAAGCTCTCTGAGAACCAGGGATGACACTGTCCAAAATGTCTGGGGGGGGGGTGACAAAGAAAATAATAGAATTTGATCGTTATCAATGCTGGGTTTTCACTTGGTGCGACCAAAGCATATACCACATTTGGGGGCAGTGCAATTGTAAATGTTAATGCTCTCTGTAAAAATAGGTTACAATAAAAATAAAAGACTGTGCCAAAAACATGACAGTCCGTAATAATCTTAACACCACTAAATAGTAATAAACTACAAAGTCTAAGGCACTGTAAACAGTCTAAGGAGAGTCGTGAAAGCATTCGGGCTAAATTGAAATTGTTTTCTCGGTCCCAATTTCTTTTTGTTATCTTTCTTTTTGGGGGTATACCTGACCATGTTAACGTTGTGCAAGGTGGAAAAAGTGGAACCAGGATACTCCATTCTACCCCAAACTTTTACAGCAAAATAAAGGGAAAGAATGTTGCATCCTGACGCCACTTTAGCAAATTGTCCTGTACAAAGTCTATGGAGAGTCAAAGAAATTTTCTAAGTATTTCCTAACAAATGTGTAAATGTTTCTCAGTCCCAGATTCATGTCTTTTCAACATTTTTGCAATGACTGACCATTATTGAGATGATATATGAAGAAAAAAGTGGCATCAGGTAGGCCTAGCAACATTCTTTCCATAAATTCCAAATAGCCTAAACTTGAATTGGCAAGATTTGAATTTCGAAAAACTGGACTCCGACCACGGAGCTAGTTTACCTTGGATTGCAAGAAGCAAAATTGGAACATTTTTGTCTGAAGTTTCTGTGACTTGGTGAGCAAGATCCTCCACCCGTCTGTCTTCTAGAGCATCCGTTCCGCTCATTTTCTATAGATGACATAAATGACAATGTAAGAAGAAGAAGATCGGCCCTGCGAGCTGCGAGCTGCACGTTCACGTTCTGTGACTTCGACTCGATTATTCGCGGTCAATAGCGCCCTCACTTTGTAAAAGATCACCAAAGACGACATCGCGCGAACGAACGCTGAATCGTGAACAGGATTAATATTACGTTTAGGACCAGAAAGCAAGAGCGCAAGTATCGATAATTTCACTGGAACATAATACTGGGATACTAAGGTTACTTTTTAGCCGTTTACTATTTGTTTTAAAGTCATAACGGGTCAAAAATGTATTCGTTTTATGTAAGAGCATTGGTGGTCATGGGCGCTGCCATTTTGTTTTGCAGTTGCCTGCCCCCAAAGTACGGAGTTTGTCAAACTGTGCAGCGGTTCTGTGGGAAATGGCTTATTTGGAATGGACGTTTTTGTACTTAATTAGTGTTTTGTGTTGACAGCAATTTTGCGGGCCTCTGACTCTATGAGGCTCCGCTCACGCGGAGCCTCATAGTTCTAGGAGTAGTTTTTTGTAAGAGCATTGTGGTGGTCATGGGCGCTGCCATTTTGTTTTGCAGTTGCCGCCCCCAGTCTGAGTATCACCTGTTATCCATGGAGCCAAGTCTCCTGTATAACGTCTGATATATGTAAGCATGTGTGACGTCATTTCATTCCGAAATCAGGACTAAGATTGTGATTGGCTAATTTTGACGCTGCATTTTGGTAATACAACAAGTGTAGGCCTGCCTAGCTACGCAGGAGCTCGGATTTACGCGCATATAGAAGGCGCCTGCTGATTGGTCAGTTTCTCGAGGTCATACACAGGCTAGTTGCATAATTAATCGCCAAATCTGTGTACGTATAATAGACCATGGTCGGCTTCGCCAGGGCCAGGGTCTATAGACTAACCCCCCCCCCCCCTTTCCTCTCAATGTTTTGACTGGTTTGGTTTTCACCTCTGCATGGATGGTGTTTCACCTCTTGAAATTTTCCTGTTGCAAACCATTCAATTATGATAGTGGATATTTTGCCGGAGGTAATGACGGCAAACTATGTTTTACTAAGCCGGCGGGCTGAATTATAAGATGTATAAATTTCCCACCAAAGTTGTAGCACACGTTTGGTGTAGTGGGTTAAGCAAAAGCATCTGTGAGCGGGACGCGACTCGATTCGATCCCGTTCCCATATTTTTTTTTTTTTTTTTTCCCCAAATAAAATATATAATTCTTCTTCTTTTTTATTTTTTACAAACATTTTTTTTATTTTTTTTATTTTTTTTTTTTTTTTTTTTTTTTTGTGGGAGATTTTTTTTTTTTTTTTTTTTTTAAAAAAAAAATAATACAAAATGGTTTCAATTATTCATCTGTGAAAACAATGCTAGGCCTAGTACTAGTATATTTATCCACATTATTTTCAATGTTTTGTTTTCAAAAATTCCAGGCAGAGATCTACATCTCAGCACAGCAGATCCTCAACTATGGCTTTGGGAAAGAAAGTGGCAGACATTGGCTACAAGACCTTCACAGTCAGCATGTTGGCGCTCACCGGCTATGGAGGATTCCTCTGTGTCAGACGAATCACCAACTTCATAAGATCCAGGAACGCGGCCGCAAACACTGCTATCGAAACACCGCCAAAAATCGCCGCAGAGACCAAGCAATGATGATGTCCTGACTGATGTCCAGAGCCCCAGGAACATGAGTGATACTTCCCCAAGCTTGATCAAAACACTTCCTACACTACAGACAAAGAATGCGCAACTTTGCAGTTGTTTCATCACCATATTGAAGTTCAGTTGTTAAAATTACTTAATGGAGTAAACTCAGTCTGGTGCAATGTTTGAACAAAATAGACTATGCCAGCAGTCTTGGTACTGGGCCAGACCCATTATAGAGCAAGGACCTAGTCTAGCTCTATGGCCAGACTAGGCGAGACATTATGTTATGTGTGCAGGAATATTTTTTTTTACATACAGCAGGTGGGGAGTCAGGGGATCTTTGTATTTTTAAAGGAGTGGTTAAGCTTTGCAGCTTGTGCTGTTCGCACTTGTACATCTGTGTATGTAATATCACAGCCTGTACAGTTTGACAACATTTTTATGGAATCCTTTGAGTTCCATATTCACGTTACACATGGCCAACCTCAAGATACATAGAACACAATGTACAGATTTTTTAGTATTCATCCAATACATTAGCATCCCGGGTGTTTCACTTAAGGCATGAATGGGGCTTGATTGTCTAGTTGATTGTCTTTGTGTGTGCTGAATCCCATGTAACTTTAGCCAAACATATTTTTGTATGCATGAACAATGTGTTACTTAATCAATTCAATACTCAACTGTGGTGCATAAAGAAAAACTTCTTCAAACTTGGTATGAGAAGTTAAAAATCTTGCAGAGAAAATTATTGGCCTACAGCAGAAAGAAAAAAAGTTGAGCAGTTTAATACCAAAACCATCCAAAATATCATACAGTATACACTGTATGGACAAATTCTGGCCACCATCAATTATATCACGAAGGCCCCCTTTAATGGTGGAAGCATCGTGCTAGTTATTACTGGGATAATCCGTCATGTGGAAACTTTTTTGTACAATAGCATGCACAATGGTTTCTCCATTGAAGGGGGCCTCGTGCGTGTATAGTGATCATGTACCTGCATTGATGTATAGATCATTTACACTGAGGTGTGTGCTTTTGTGTAAAACACACCTCAAAGATGGCTGCTGAATGCAATCAGTCTATTGCCTGTGACATGTTTTCAGAGTTTTGCTCAGCACATAACTCGTGCTTAGCATCTACATGAAAATTGGCACAGCTAAAATTGATTTGAACTTCAAAGATTTTAAGCTAAGAGAATGTATAGAGAAACTTCAAAGTGCAAATTAGCACCAAATTGGGATTAAAGAAAAGGTCGCCAGTGTATAAATTTCATTGGCTTTAAATTCCATTGGGACAATGTCTTTGGCTGTAAATTTGAAATTCATCTATCATGTGTATACCCTGTAAAACATGTTTATTCTATGTGGACCACAAAGCACTGTCATATACAGTGGTCATATAAGAGCTTTTAGTGATCCAACTTTACAGTGTAAATGAGTACTGTATGGGTGATGTTTTCTACAGTGCCATTGGAAGGCTTTACTGTAAACTTTATTATGAGATGCAGATCTTGTTGACAAATCACTGGGGAGTTGGGTTTTTTTTAAAATTGGTTACAAAAATGGTATCATTGATTTAGTTAAAAATTTGTAATTAAAATCGAATAAACAAATACACATGAGCTGGAGTTGATTTCTTTCCGGTGTTGTCTGTTGTGAAGGTGTTTTAATGCATTTTTGACAGATTTTTTCATACAGGTTTTTCTTTCTTTTCTTTAGCTCTTTGTATATATTTTTTTTGGGGGGGGGGGGCAGTGCGGTATTTTCAATACTAATATCAGTTTTATTTTTTAATGTCCTGTCACCATTGTCTATCATAAATTGAGAAGCTTTTTGAAGCTACCGGTGTACTCTAACATACAGACTCTGTGAAATACGGACTCGTTCGTGGTATTGCGCATACCGTAGTAAACATCATGAGGACATTGAAATTGTGAGATCGACAGGTCACGTCTACGTCGTGAGGGGTTAAACTTTAATCCAGCATGTGGTCCAAATTTTATATGACACCGATATTTCGCTAAAACCTTTTTCTAATATGCCGAGAGAGGGCGCTAGATCAAAAATGCGGTGATTGATGAAGCAACATGGCTGCGCCCATCTGAACATTATTTTGTGCGGGAAGACGTGCACAATAAATGTTCAAAATGAATGTTTGCTGTCGCCTTTTGAGTCGCAGTTTGCGAAGGAATGTGGCAGGTACATATAGGTCATATTATGGTGAAAGAATTGCAACGATCGGAACACCACCAGACAAGAATTCGGACCAATACAAGGTGTGCTTTTCTTTTCATTTAGGCCTAATTTATAATTATGATCATCATCATGATTCATGTCAATTGTCATGATCATCATGATGATTGATGTTATTTTTTTTATTATGTTTATCATGTTTATCATTATACAATCATTCATGTTCATATTAATAAATCGTTTGATTAAATATACAATTACAATTCAATTCAAGTTGTTGTTTTTGCCCTTTTCTCTGCTACTGCTAGGCCTATAGTTTATACATTTTTATGGATGAGAATAATAATAATGTGCATAGCCCAAATACATGAAATAAAACTGGGGTGGTGTTTCCCTTTAAACATTGTTAAAATTAATGAAATTGTGACGAATATGATTAACAAAGTGTTTATATTATTACCGTGAACCGGTTTTTTGTGTGTTTTTTTTAGATTTGTTTATATAGCCAGCACATTGTACAGTGCCCTCTGGGCACGTATGCAAGTAGGCCTACACATTATAGAATGAAGATATTAAATTGCCATTCCATTTCCAACCCGAGCGAACGTGTGGCCTAGTGGATAGCACGCAAGACTAGGAATCGTGAGGGTGCGTTGGGTTCGATTCTCCGTGCGTGCACTCATTTTGATTTTTTCCCCCAAAAAGTAAGAGTTGTCTTTTTCTCTTTTCTGATTTGTGGCTTAGGAGGATTTTTTGTAAGTCAGAAATTGCAATAGGTCTGATTCCCGTCTCCTGATACAAAGTCGCAATGACAATGTAAGTAGTAAAATCACTGTGCATGTTCAGTGCCGTGCCGGTGCAACAGAGAAAACAATCAAGGACCAGTTCGCAGTCAAATATACACCGCCTATGATTAACAGAAAATAGCCATAGGCCTATTTTTCAAATACAGTTGACTCTCATTAATACAAGCACTGTTAATACAAATTCTGTTTATAGCAAGCATAAAGCCATGGTCACGACTGTGCATTAATTTGAGGTGTACAGTGAATAGGACTGGCACTCCACTTAATAAAAAAAATTTGGATATAACAAACATTTTTGGCTAGGTCCCACTGAGTTTGTATTAATGAGAGTCGACTGTACATTGTATTTATCAGCCTGGTTAACAGGTTAATTTTATACAATCACATAACAAAATAACACGGATGAATAAACTGGGATTAGTAAAATTGACATTTTACTGTTGACTTTATTTGCAACACAGGAAAACTATGTCCGCATGAAAGAACTAGTTGCTGAGCTGAAATCAAATGTAGCTACAGTCACACAAGGAGGTGGGGAGAAGAGCATCCTGCGTCATGTATCACAGGGGAAGATGCTGGTCCGGGATCGCATCAATAATCTCCTGGATCCAGGGTAAAAATTGATTACAGTTGTAGCTGTTACACCCCAACTATGGCCCTGTCCCAATTACAGTGTGGTTTGTCCCAACTACAGTTAGGAATGCCCCAACTATTGTTGGGACTGTCCCAAAAATAGTTGGGACCATTGCCATAGTTGGGGCGTAACAAGGAAAAATCCCTTGTGGACTCTACGTGTAGATGGTGCTTTGTGGCAACTTGTGAGAGCTCCTTGTGTTGGACACACTGATCTGATATACCGTGCCCCTCTGACGCACGCACACAATAGGGAAACAAAATTGTATATACTCCCACAGGGCAATTTCTATAGATGAA
>JASAOE010000048.1:0-32843 GCA_029964075.1 Patiria pectinifera
TCTGTCCATTATGGGGTCCTCTTATTGAATTAACTGTACTGTGAGCATGTATGATGAGCACATCAATAGCAGTACCCCCCTCAGGCTCTAGTCCCTTACGCATGCGCTCTGTCCATTATGGGGGTCCTCTTATTGAATTAACTGTACTGTGAACATGTGTGATGAGCACATCAATAACAGTACCCCTAGGCTCTAGTCCTGCACGCATGCGCTCTGTCCATTATGGGGTCCTCTTATTGAATTAACTTCACTGTGAACACGTGTAGTGAGCACATCAATAACAGTACCCCTAGGCTAGTCCCTGCACGCATGCGCTCTGTCCATTATGGGGTCCTCTTATTGAATTAACTGTACTGTGAGCATGTATGATGGGCATCAATAACAGCACCCCCAGGCTCTAGTCACTGCGCGTAAGCTCTGTCCATTATGGGGGGTCCTCTTGTTGAATTAACTTGTGTGAACAGTATGATGAGCACATCAATAACAGTACCCCCTAGGCTCCTCTCTAGTCCTGCACGCATGCGCTCTGTCCATTATGGGGTCCTCTTATTGAATTAACTTCACTGTGAACACGTACAGTAGGCACATCAATAACAGTACCCCTAGGCTGAAGATCCTGCAACATGTGCTCTGTCCATTATGGGGTCCTCTTATTGAATTAACTGTACTGTGAGCATGTATTATGAGCACATCAATAACATACCCCCAGGCTCTGAGTCCTGCATGCACTCTGTCCATTATGGGGTCCTCTAATTGAATTAACTTCACTGTGAACACGTATGATGAGCACATCAATAACAGTACCCCCTAGACTCTAGTCCTGCACGCATGCGCTCTGTCCATTATGGGGTCCTCTTATTGAATTAACTGTACTGTGAGCATGTATGATGAGCACATCAATAGCAGTACCCCCCCCCAGACTCTAGTCCTGCGCATGCGCTCTGTCCATTATGGGGTCCTCTTATTGAATTAACTGTACTGTGACATGTATGATGAGCACATCAATAACAGTACCCAGGCTCTAGTCCTGCAGCGCGCTCTGTCCATTATGGGGTCCTCTTATTGAATTAACTTCACTGTGAACACGTATGATGAGCACATCAATAACAGTACCCCAGGCTAGTCCTGCATGCATGCGCTCTGTCCATTATGGGGTCCTCTTATTGAATTAACTTCACTGTGAACACGTATGATGAGCACATCAATAACAGTACCCCTAGGCTAGTCCTACACGCGTACGCTCTGTCCATTATGGGGGTCCTCTTGTTGAATTAACTTCACTGTGAACACGTATGATGAGCACATCAATAACAGTACCCCTAGGCTAGTCCTGCACGCATGCACTCTGTCCATTATGAGTCCTGTATTGAATTAACTGTACTGTGAGCATGTATGATGAGCACATCAATAACAGTACCCGGCTCTAGTCCTTGCATGCGTTCTCTACATTTTGGGGGTCCTCTTATTGAATTAACTACTGTGAACACGTGTGATGAGCACATCAATAACAGTACCCCTAGGCTAGTCCTGCACGCATGCACTCTGTCCATTATGGGGTCCTCTTATTGAATTAACTTCACTGTGAACACGTATGATGAGCACATCAATAACAGTACCCTAGGCTAGTCCTGCACGCATCGCTCTGTCCATTATGGGGTCCTCTTATTGAATTGCTTCACTGTGAACATGTATGATGAGCACATCAATAGCAGTACCCCCAGACTTTTGGGCTAGTCCTGCTGCATGCGCTCTGTCCATTATGGGGGTCCTCTTATTGAATTAACTGTACTGTGAGGCATGTATAGTGAGCACATCAATAACAGTACCCCCAGGCTCTAGTCCTGCACGCATGCGCTCTGTCCATTATGGGGGTCCCTTTATTGAATTAATTTCACTGTGAACACGTATGATGAGCACATCAATAGCAATTGCCCCTAGGAGAGGCTAGTCCTGCATGCATCGCGCTCTCTGTCCATTATGGGGTCCTCTTATTGAATTAACTGTACTGTGAGCATGTATGATGAGCACATCAATAACAGTACCCCCAGACTCTAGTCCTGCACGCATGCGCTCTGTCCATTATGGGGGTCCTCTTGTTGAATTAGCTGTACTGTGAGCATGTATGATGAGCACATCAATAACAGTACCCCCAGGCTCTAGTCCTGCCACGCATGCGCTCTGTCATTATGGGGGTCCTCTTGTTGAATTAACTTCACTGTGAACGCGTATGATGAGCACATCAATAACAGTACCCCTAGGCTAGTCCTGCACGCATGCGCTCTGTCCATTATGGGGGGTCCTCTTATTGAATTAACTGTACTGTGAGCATGTATGATGAGCACATCAATAACAGTACCCCCAGGCTCTAGTCCTGCACGCATGCGCTCTGTCCATTATGGGGTCCTCTTATTGAATTAACTTCACTGTGAACACGTATGATGAGCACATCAATAACAGTACCCCCTAGGCTAGTCCTGCACGCATGCGCTCTGTCCATTATGGGGGTCCTCTTATTGAATTAACTGTACTGTGAGCATGTATGATGAGCACATCAATAACAGGACCCCCAGACTCTAGTCCTGCACGCATGCGCTCTGTCCATTATGGGGTCCTCTTATTGAATTAACTGTACTGTGAGCATGTATGATGAGCACATCAATAACAGTACCCCCAGGCTCTAGTCCTGCACGCATGCGCTCTGTCCATTATGGGGTCCTCTTATTGAATTAACTTCACTGTGAACACGCTATAGTGAGCACATCAATAACAGTACCCCTAGGCTGGTCCTGCATGCATGCGCTCTGTCCATTATGGGGTCCTCTTATTGAATTAACTGTACTGTGAGCATGTATGATGAGCACATCAATAACAGTACCCCAGGCTCTAGTCCTGCACGCATAAACTCTGTCCATTATGGGGTCCTCTTATTGAATTAACTTCACTGTGAACACGTATGATGAGCACATCAATAACAGTACCCCTAGGCTAGTCCTGCACGCATGCGCTCTGTCCATTATGGGGTCCTCTTATTGAATTAACTGTACTGTGAGCATGTATGATGAGCACATCAATAACAGTACCCCAGGCTCTAGTCCTGCACGCATGCGCTCTGTCCATTATGGGGTCCTCTTATTGAATTAACTTCACTGTGAGCATGTATGATGAGCATCAATAACAACCCCTAGGCTAGTCCGCATGCGCTCTGTCCATTATGGGGTCCTCTTGAATTAACAACTGTATGAGCATGTATGATGAGCACATCAATAACAATGCCCCCAGACTCTAGTCCTGCACGCATGCGCTCTGTCCATTACGGGGGTCCTCTTATTGAATTAACTGTACTGTGAGCATGTATGATGAGCACATCAATAACAGTACCCCCAGGCTCTAGTCCTGCACGCATGCGCTCTGTCCATTATGGGGTCCTCTTATTGAATTAACTTCACTGTGAACGTATGATGAGCACATCAATAACAGTACCCCCTAGGCTAGTCCTGCATGCATGCGCTCTGTCCATTATGGGGTCCTCTTATTGAATTAACTTCACTGTGAACACGTGTGATGAGCACATCAATAACAGTACCCCTAGGCTAGTCCTGCACGCATGCGCTCTGTCCATTATGGGGTCCTCTTATTGAATTAACTTCACTGTGAACACGTATGATGCGCACATAAATAACAGTTACCCCTAGGCTAGTCATGCACGCATGCACTCTGTCCATTATGGGGGTCCTCTTATTGAAGTAACTGTACTGTGAGCATGTAGTGAGCACATCAATAACAGTACCCCGGCTCTAGTCCTGCGCATGCGTTCTCTACATTTTGGGGGTCCTTTATTGAATTAACTTCACTGTGAACCACGTATGATGAGCACATCAATAACAGTACCCCTAGGCTAGTCCTGCACGCATGCACTCTGTCCATTATGGGGTCCTCTAATTGAATTAACTTCACTGTGAACACGTATGATGAGCACATCAATAACAGTACCCCTAGGCTAGTCCTGCGCATGCGCTCTGTCCATTATGGGGTCCTCTTATTGAATTAACTGTACTGTGAGCATGTATGATGAGCACATCAATAACAGTACCCCCTAGACTCTAGTCCTGCACGCATGCGCTCTGTCCATTATGGGGGTCCTCTTATTGAATTAACTGTACTGTGAGCATGTATGATGGGCACATCAATAACAGTACCCCCCAGGCTCTAGTCCTGCACGCATGCGCTCTGTCCATTATGGGGTCCTCTTATTGAATTAACTTCACTGTGAACACGTGTAGTGAGCACATCAATAACAGTACCCCTAGGCTGGTCCTGCATGCATGCATGCGCTCTGTCCATTATGGGGTCCTCTTATTGAATTAACTGTACTGTGAGCATGTATGATGAGCACATCAATAACAGTACCCCACCCCAGACTCTAGTCCTGCACGCGTGCGCTCTGTCCATTATGGGGGTCCTCTTATTTGATTAACTGTCCTGTGATCAAGTATGATGAGCACATCAATAACAGTACCCCAGGCTCTAGTCCTGCACGCATGCGCTCTGTCCATTATGGGGGTCCTCTAATTGAATTAACTTCACTGTGAATTGCACTTATGATGACCACATCAATAACAGTACCCCCTATGCTAGTCCTCTGCATGCGCTCTGTCCATTATGGGGGTCCTCTTATTGAATTAACTGTACTGTGAGCATGTATGATGAGCACATCAATAACAGTACCCCCCCCCCCAGGCTCTAGTCCTGCACGCATGCGCTCTGTCCATTATGGGGGTCCTCTTATTGAATTAACTTCGCTGTGAACACGTATGATGAGCACATCAATAACAGTACCCCCTAGGCTAGTCCTGCACGCATGCGCTCTGTCCATTATGGGGGTCCTCTTATTGAATTAACTGTACTGTGAGCATGTATGATGAGCACATCAATAACAGTACCCCCCCAGACTCTAGTCCTGCACGCATGCGCTCTGTCCATTATGGGGGTCCTCTTATTGAATTAACTTTACTGTGAGCATGTATGATGAGCACATCAATAACAGTACCCCCAGGCTCTAGTCCTGCACGCATGCGCTCTGTCCATTATGGGGTCCTCTTATTGAATTAACTTCACTGTGAACACGTATGATGAGCACATCAATAACAGTACCCCTAGGCTAGTCCTGCATGCATGCGCTCTGTCCATTATGGGGTCCTCTTATTGAATTAACTGTACTGTGAGCAGTTATTATGAGCACATCAATAGCATTACCCCCAGGCTCTAGTCCTGCACGCATGCGCTCTGTCCATTATGGGGGTCCTCTTATTGAATTAACTTCGCTGTGAACACGTATGATGAGCACATCAATAACAGTACCCCCTAGGCTAGTCCTGCACGCATGCGCTCTGTCCATTACGGGGGTCCTCTTATTGAATTAACTGTACTGTGAGCATGTATGATGAGCACATCAATAACAGTACCCCCCCCCCCAGGCTCTAGTCCTTCACGCATGCTCTCTGTCCATTATGGGGGTCCTCTTATTGAATTAACTTCACTGTGAACACGTATGATGAGCACATAAATAACAGGTACCCCTAGGCTAGTCCTGCATCCATGCTCTCTGTCCATTATGGCGCCCTCTTATTGAATTAACTGTACTGTGAGCATGTATGATGAGCACATCAATAACAGTACCCCCGACTCTAGTCCTGCACGCATGCGCTCTGTCCATTATGGGGGTCCTCTTATTGAATTAACTGTACTGTGAGCATGTATGATGAGCACATCAATAACAGTACCCCCCCCCCCAGGCTCTAGTCCTGCACGCATGCGCTCTGTCCATTATGGGGGTCCTCTTATTGAATTAACTTCACTGTGAACACGTATGATGAGCACATCAATAACAGTACCCCCTAGGCTAGTCCTGCATGCATGCGCTCTGTCCATTATGGGGGTCCTCTTATTGAATTAACTGTACTGTGAGCATGTATGATGAGCACATCAATAACAGTACCCCCCCAGACTCTAGTCCTGCACGCATGCGCTCTGTCCATTATGGGGGTCCTCTTATTGAATTAGCTGTACTGTGAGCATGTATGATGAGCACATCAATAACAGTACCCCCGAGCTCTAGTCCTGCACGCATGCGCTCTGTCCATTATGGGGGTCCTCTAATTGAATTAACTTCACTGTGAAGTGCACGTATGATGAGCACATCAATAACAGTACCCCCTAGCCTAGTCCTGCACGCATGCGCTCTGTCCATTATGGGGGTCCTCTTATTGAATTAACTGTACTGTGAGCATGTATGATGAGCACATCAATAACAGTACCCCCCCCCCAGGCTCTAGTCCTGCACGCATGCGCTCTGTCCATTATGGGGGTCCTCATATTGAATTAACTTCACTGTGAACACGTATGATGAGCACATCAATAACAGTACCCCCTAGGCTAGTCCTGCACGCATGCGCTCTGTCCATTATGGGGGTCCTCTTATTGAATTAACTTCACTGTGAACACGTATGATGAGCACATCAATAACAGTACCCCCTAGGCTAGTCCTGCACGCATGCGCTCAGTCCATGATGGTAGTCCTCTTTTTGAATTAACTGCACTGTGAACAAGTATGATGAGCACATCAATAAAAGTACCCCTAGGCTAGTCCTGCACGCATGCACTCTGTCCATTATGGGGTCCTCTTATTGAATTAACTGTACTGTGAGCATTTATGATGAGCACATCAATAACAGTACCCCCCGGCTCTAGTCCTGCACGCATGCGTTCTCTACATTTTGGGGGTCCCTTTATTGAATTAACTTCACTGTGAACACGTATGATGAGCACATCAATAACAGTACCCCCTAGGCTAGTCCTGCACGCATGCACTCTGTCCATTATGGGGGTCCTCTTATTGAATTAACTGTACTGTGAGCATGTATGATGAGCACATCAATAACAGTACCCCCTAGGCTAGTCCTGCACGCATGCGTTCTCTACATTTTGGGGTCCCTTTATTGAATTAACTTCACTGTGAACACGTATGATGAGCACCTAAATAACAGTACCCCCTAGGCTAGTCCTGCACGCATGCACTCTGTCCATTATGGGGGTCCTCTTATTGAATTAACTGTACTGTGAGCATGTATGATGAGCACATCAATAACAGTACCCCCTAGGCTAGTCCTGCACGCATGCGCTCTGTCCATTATGGGGGTCCTCTTATTGAATTAACTGTACTGTGAGCATGTATGATGAGCACATCAATAACAGTACCCCCCCCCCCAGGCTCTAGTCCTGCACGCATGCGCTCTGTCCATTATGGGGGTCCTCTTATTGAATTAACTTCACTGTGAACACGTATGATGAGCACATCAATAACAGTACCCCCTAGGCTAGTCCTGCACGCATGCGCTCTGTCCATTATGGGGGTCCTCTTTTTGAATTAACTGTACTGTGAGCATGTATGATGAGCACATCAATAACAGTACCCCCCCCCCCAGGCTCTAGTCCTGCACGCATGCGCTCTGTCCATTATGGGGGTCCTCTAATTGAATTAACTTCACTGTGAACACGTATGATGAGCACATCAATAACAGTACCCCCTAGGCTAGTCCTGCACGCATGCGCTCTGTCCATTATGGGGGTCCTCTTATTGAATTAACTGTACTGTGAGCATGTATGATGAGCACATCAATAACAGTACCCCCCCCCCCAGACTCTAGTCCTGCACGCATGCGCTCTGTCCATTATGGGGGTCCTCTCATTGAATTAACTGTACTGTGAGCATGTATGATGAGCACATCAATAACAGTACCCCCCCCCCTCCAGGCTCTAGTCCTGCACGCATGCGCTCTGTCCATTATGGGGGTCCTCTTATTGAATTAACTTCACTGTGAACACGTATGATGAGCACATCAATAACAGTACCCCCTACGCTAGTCCTGCATGCATGCATGCGCTCTGTCCATTATGGGGGTCCTCTTATTGAATTAACTGTACTGTGAGCATGTATGATGAGCACATCAATAACAGTATCCCCCCCCCCCCAGGCTCTAGTCCTGCACGCATGCGCTCTGTCCATTATGGGGGTCCTCTAATTGAATTAACTTCACTGTGAACACGTATGATGAGCACATCAATAACAGTACCCCCTAGGCTAGTCCTGCACGCATGCGCTCTGTCCATTATGGGGGTCCTCTTATTGCATTAACTGTACTGTGAGCATGTATGATGAGCACATCAATAACAGTACCCCCCCCCCAGACTCTAGTCCTGCACGCATGCGCTCTCTCGATTTTGGGGTTCCTCTTATTGAATAAACTGTACTGTGAACATGTATGATGAGCAATATCAATAACAGTACCCCAGGCTCTAGTCCTGCACGCATGCGCTCTGTCCATTATGGGGGTCCTCTTATTGAATTAACTTCACTGTGAACACGTATGATGAGCACATCAATAACAGTACCCCCTAGGCTAGTCCTGCATGCATGCATGCGCTCTGTCCATTATGGGGGTCCTCTTATTGAATTAACTTCACTGTGAACACGTATGATGAGCACATCAATAACAGTACCCCCTAGGCTAGTCCTGCACGCATGCGCTCTGTCCATTATGGGGGTCCTCTTATTGAATTAACTTCACTGTGAACACGTATGATGAGCACATCAATAACAGTACCCCCTAGGCTAGTCCTGCACGCATGCACTCTGTCCATTATGGGGGTCCTCTTATTGAATTAACTGTACTGTGAGCATGTATGATGAGCACATCAATAACAGTACCCCCCCCCCCCGGCTCTAGTCCTGCGCATGCGTTCTCTACATTTTGGGGTCCCTTTATTGAATTAACTTCACTGTGAACACGTATGATGAGCACATCAATAACAGTACCCCCTAGGCTAGTCCTGCACGCATGCACTCTGTCCATTATGGGGGTCCTCTAATTGAATTAACTTCACTGTGAACACGTATGATGAGCACATCAATAACAGTACCCCCTAGGCTAGTCCTGCACGCATGCGCTCTGTCCATTATGGGGGTCCTCTTATTGAATTAACTGTACTGTGAGCATGTATGATGAGCACATCAATAACAGTAACCCCCCCCGAGACTCTAGTCCTGCACGCATGCGCTCTGTCCATTATGGGGTCTCTTATTGAATTAACTGTACTGTGAGCATGTATGATGAGCACATCAATAACAGTACCCCCAGGCTCTAGTCCTGCACGCATGCGCTCTGTCCATTATGGGGGTCCTCTTATTGAATTAACTTCACTGTGAACACGTATGATGAGCACATCAATAACAGTACCCCCTAGGCTAGTCCTGCATGCATGCGCTCTGTCCATTATGGGGGTCCTCTTATTGAATTAACTGTACTGTGAGCATGTATGATGAGCACATCAATAACAGTACCCCCCCAGACTCTAGTCCTGCACGCATGCGCTCTGTCCATTATGGGGGTCCTCTTATTGAATTAGCTGTACTGTGAGCATGTATGATGAGCACATCAATAACAGTACCCCCCCCCCCAGGCTCTAGTCCTGCACGCATGCGCTCTGTCCATTATGGGGGTCCTCTAATTGAATTAACTTCACTGTGAAGTGCACGTATGATGAGCACATCAATAACAGTACCCCCTAGGCTAGTCCTGCACGCATGCGCTCTGTCCATTATGGGGGTCCTCTTATTGAATTAACTGTACTGTGAGCATGTATGATGAGCACATCAATAACAGTACCCCCCCCCCAGGCTCTAGTCCTGCACGCATGCGCTCTGTCCATTATGGGGGTCCTCTTATTGAATTAACTTCGCTGTGAACACGTATGATGAGCACATCAATAACAGTACCCCCTAGGCTAGTCCTGCACGCATGCGCTCTGTCCATTATGGGGGTCCTCTTATTGAATTAACTGTACTGTGAGCATGTATGATGAGCACATCAATAACAGTACCCCCCCCCCAGACTCTAGTCCTGCACGCATGCGCTCTGTCCATTATGGGGGTCCTCTTATTGAATTAACTGTACTGTGAGCATGTATGATGAGCACATCAATAACAGTACCCCCCCCCCCAGGCTCTAGTCCTGCACGCATGCGCTCTGTCCATTATGGGGGTCCTCTTATTGAATTAACTTCACTGTGAACACGTATGATGAGCACATCAATAACAGTACCCCCTAGGCTAGTCCTGCATGCATGCGCTCTGTCCATTATGGGGGTCCTCTTATTGAATTAACTGTACTGTGAGCATGTATGATGAGCACATTAATAACAGTACCCCCCCCAGACTCTAGTCCTGCACGCATGCGCTCTGTCCATTATGGGGGTCCTCTTATTGAATTAGCTGTACTGTGAGCATGTATGATGAGCACATCAATAACAGTACCCCCCCCCAGGCTCTAGTCCTGCACGCATGCGCTCTGTCCATTATGGGGGTCCTCTAATTGAATTAACTTCACTGTGAAGTGCACGTATGATGAGCACATCAATAACAGTACCCCCTAGCCTAGTCCTGCACGCATGCGCTCTGTCCATTATGGGGGTCCTCTTATTGAATTAACTGTACTGTGAGCATGTATGATGAGCACATCAATAACAGTACCCCCCCCCAGGCTCTAGTCCTGCACGCATGCGCTCTGTCCATGAAGGGTGTCATCTAATTGAATTAACTTCACTGTGAAGTGCACGTATGATGAGCACATCAATAACAGTACCCCCTAGCCTAGTCCTGCACGCATGCGCTCTGTCCATTATGGGGGTCCTCTTATTGAATTAACTTCACTGTGAACACGTATGATGAGCACATCAATAACAGTACCCCCTAGGCTAGTCCTGCACGCATGCGCTCTGTCCATTATGGGGGTCCTCTTATTGAATTAACTTCACTGTGAACACGTATGATGAGCACATCAATAACAGTACCCCCTAGGCTAGTCCTGCACGCATGCGCTCTGTCCATTATGGGGGTCCTCTTATTGAATTAACTTCACTGTGAACACGTATGATGAGCACATCAATAACAGTACCCCCTAGGCTAGTCCTGCACGCATGCACTCTGTCCATTATGGGGGTCCTCTTATTGAATTAACTGTACTGTGAGCATGTATGATGAGCACATCAATAACAGTACCCCCGGCGCTAGTCCTGCACGCATGCGTCCTCTACTTTTTGGGGGTCCCTTTATTGAATTAACTTCACTGTGAACACGTATGATGAGCACATCAGCCAACAGTACCCCTAGGCTAGTACTGCACGCATGCACTCTGTCCATTATGGGGGTCCTCTTATTGAATTAACTGTACTGTGAGCATGTATGATGAGCACATCAATAACAGTACCCCCTAGGCTAGTCCTGCACGCATGCGCTCTGTCCATTATGGGGGTCCTCTTATTGAATTAACTGTACTGTGAGCATGTATGATGAGCACATCAATAACAGTACCCCCCCCCCCAGGCTCTAGTCCTGCACGCATGCGCTCTGTCCATTATGGGGGTCCTCTAATTGAATTAACTTCACTGTGAACACGTATGATGAGCACATCAATAACAGTACCCCCTAGGCTAGTCCTGCACGCATGCGCTCTGTCCATTATGGGGGTCCTCTTATTGAATTAACTGTACTGTGAGCATGTATGATGAGCACATCAATAACAGTACCACTGATACTAGTCCTGCATGCATGCGCTCTGTCCATTATGGGGGTCCTCTTATTGAATTAACTGTACTGTGAGCATGTATGATGAGCACATCAATAACAGTACCCCCCCCCCCCAGGCTCTAGTCCTGCACGCATGCGCTCTGTCCATTATGGGGTCCTCTTATTGAATTAACTTTACTGTGAACCTGTATGATGAGCACATCAATAACAGTACCCCTAGGCTAGTCCTGCATGCATTCATGCGCTCTGTCCATTATGGGTGTCCTCTTATTGAATTAACTGTACTGTGAGCATGTATGATGAGCACATCAATAACAGTATCCCCAGGCTTTAGTCCTGCACGCATGCGCTCTGTCCATTATGGGGGTCCTCTAATTGAATTAACTTCACTGTGAACACGTATGATGAGCACATCAATAACAGTACCCCCTAGGCTAGTCCTGCACGCATGCGCTCTGTCCATTATGGGGGTCCTCTTATTGAATTAACTGTACTGTGAGCATGTATGATGAGCACATCAATAACAGTACCCCCCCCCCCAGACTCTAGTCCTGCACGCATGCGCTCTGTCCATTATGGGGGTCCTCTTATTGAATTAACTGTACTGTGAGCATGTATGATGAGCACATCAATAACACTACCCCCTGCTCTAGTCCTGCACGCATGCGCTCTGTCCATTATGGGGGTCCTCTTATTGAATTAACTTCACTGTGAACACGTATGATGAGCACATCAATAACAGTACCCCCTAGGCTAGTCCTGCATGCATGCGCTCTGTCCATTATGGGGGTCCTCTTATTGAATTAACTGTACTGTGAGCATGTATGATGAGCACATCAATAACAGTACCCCCCCCCCCAGACTCTAGTCCTGCACGCATGCGCTCTGTCCATTATGGGGGTCCTCTTATTGAATTAGCTGTACTGTGAGCATGTATGATGAGCACATCAATAACAGTACCCCCAGGCTCTAGTCCTGCACGCATGCGCTCTGTCCATTATGGGGTCCTCTGGTGAATTAACTTCACTGTGAGTGCACGTATGATGAGCACATCAATAACAGTACCCCTAGGCTAGTCACTGCACGCATGCGCTCTGTCCATTATGGGGTCCTCTTATTGAATTAACTGTACTGTGAGCATGTATGATGAGCACATCAATAACAGTACCCCCAGGCTCTAGTCCTGCACGCATGCGCTCTGTCCATTATGGGGTCCTCTTATTGAATTAACTTCACTGTGAACACGTATGATGAGCACATCAATAACAGTACCCCTAGGCTAGTCCTGCATGCGCTCTGTCCATTATGGGGTCCTCTTATTGAATTAACTGTACTGTGAGCATGTATGATGAGCACATCAATAACAGTACCCCCAGACTCTAGTCCTGCACGCATGCGCTCTGTCCGTATGGGGTCCTCTTATTGAATTAACTGTATTTTTCTTGAGCATGTATGATGAGCATCAGCCAATGCCCCCCAGGCTCTAGTCCTGCGCATGCGCTCTGTCCATTATGGGGTCCTCATTGAATTAACTTCACTGTGAACACGTATGATGAGCACATCAATAACAGTACCCCCTAGGCTAGTCCTGCATGCATCGCTCTGTCCATTATGGGGTCCTCTTGTTGAATTAACTGTACTGTGAGCATGTATGACCAGCACATCAATAACAGTACCCAGACTCTAGTCCTGCACGCATGCGCTCTGTCCATTATAGGGTCCTCTTATTGAATTAGCTGTACTGTGAGCATGTATGATGAGCACATCAATAACAGTACCCCGGGCTCTGAGTCACTGCACGCATGCGCTCTGTCCATTATGGGGTCCTCTAATTGAATTAACTTCACTGTGAAGTGCACGTATGATGAGCACATCAATAACAGTACCCCCTAGCCTAGTCCTGCACGCATGCGCTCTGTCCATTATGGGGTCCTCTTATTGAATTAACTGTACTGTGAGCATGTATGGTGAGCACATCAATAACAGTACCCCCAGGCTCTAGTCCTGCACGCATGCGCTCTGTCCATTATGGGGTCCTCTTATTGAATTAACTTCACTGTGAACACGTATGATGAGCACATCAATAACAGTACCCCCTAGGCTAGTCCCTGCACGCATGCGCTCTGTCCGTATGGTCCTCTTATTGAATTAACTTCACTGTGAACACGTGATGAGCACATCAATAACAGTGCCCCTAGTAGTCCTGCCTTGCTCGCTCTGTCCATTATGGGGGTCCTCTTGTTGAATTAACTTCACTGTGAACCGCGTATGATGAGCACATCAATAACAGTACTAGGCTGGTCCTGCGCATGCGCTGTGTCATTTATGGGGGTCCACTCTTATTTATTGAATTAACTTCACTGTGAACACGTATGATGAGCACATCAATAACAGTACCCCCTAGGCTAGTCCTGCCTTGCACTCCATCACATCATTATGGGTCACTCTTATTGAATTAACTTCATAGCGAACACGTATGGTGAGCACATCAATAGCAGTACCCCTAGGCTAGTCCACTGCGCATGCACTCTGTCCATTATGGGGTCCTCTTATTGAATTAACTGTACTGTGAGCATGTATGATGGCTTGTAATAACAGTACCCCGACAGTCCCTGCGCATGCGTTCTCTACATTTTGGGGTCCCTTTATTAGATTAACTTCACTGTGAACACGATATGACACATCATGCTTAGTACCCCTAAACTACAAAGTCCACCATACAGCTACCTCATCACGTGAAATTCCTCTTATTGAATTAACTGTACTCTGCTGTGAGCATGTATGATGAGCATCAATAGCAGTACCCCGGCTCCTGGTCCTCTTGCGCATGTTCTCTCTACCATTTGAGGTCCTTTATTGATTAACTCACTGTGGTGCGTGATGAGCACATCAGCAACAGTACCCCGGCTCTAGTCCACTGCGCATCGTTCTCTACATTTGGGGGTCCCTTTGTTGAATTAGCTTCACTGTGAACCGTGTAGTGAGCACATCAATAACAGTACCCCGGCGCTCTAGTCCTGCACGCATGCGTTCTCTACATTTTGGGGTCCCTTTATTGAATTAACTTCACTGTGAACCGCGTATGATGAGCACATCAATAGCAATTACCCCTAGGCTAGTCCTGCACGCATGCACTCTGTCCATTATGGGGGTCCTCTTATTGAATTAACTGTACTGTGAGCATGTATGATGAGCACATCAATAACAGTACCCCCGGCTCTAGTCCTGCACGCATGCGTTCTCTACATTTGGGGTCCCTTTATTGAATGAACTTTACCACGCTTTTATACGTACTTGCCTACACACATTAATTCGTAACTGTGCTGTACTTATGTACACATGTATGCAAGCGTTCTGCACCACACTGTTAATGTTGGCCAGCCATCCTTGCCGTGCGTGTGCGGCCAGGCATGACTTTCTGTGATCATTACCCCAGCATGTGATTATTAACCAAATTTGCTAAAATCGTCCATGGATGTACAATGTACAAATAAACCAGGGTAAATCGAGCCTGTGATTCCATAATGGGAGATTGTTTGTATATGGGTAGGACCTTGCATGTGGTGCTGCATGACCACATGATATACCTTTTATAACCACGGGTCCTGTATAGCGCTGAATATACAGGTTCAATTTTGATACAATGGCTATCTATAGACATTGCTATGACCTCAAGTTCTGTAGAGGTAAGGCATGTCCTATATTACCATGTAGTTTGAATTTAACACCACAGCTTTGGAAACTGAATAGCCATGTGTATATTTCCATCCCTTCAATATTTTATCAGTTATTATTATAATAATCAAAACCTAACAAAGACACAGTCAAATTAAGTTGATAGTATAAATGGACCATTCAAAATATCTGAATTAACTTGTAAACCCTAAAATATTTTTAACAGCCATTGCATGTGAGGCGGAAGGTGTACAGGTGTGGCTCCACATGTGCAAGGTGTCTTGTCGAGATCTGGGGAATAGAGATGACTGCCAAGAACAGTGTGTCCAGGGATGCCAATGCCCCAATGATATAGTATGAAACCATTCTTGTATAGACAGTTTGCAGTCAGCATTGTGGGTGTTTGTTTGTCATTTCAAATCAGTGCAATAGAACGCCACTATACTAAACATTATGCTATATTGGACATCACTTTTGGCTCCAGAATTTGTGTTCAATTACATTATATTACATTTCAATTTTCCGGAAAATGCATTCTGTATTGTCAATTTTTTTTTAGGCATTCCTATTGGTTGAGAGCCCGTCGCATGGGTGCTTTTATAACCGCTGATAAAATACTGCTGCGTTCTGTGCCACACATACCGCACACCAGCCAATTTCCATATAAGGAGATATTTAGCACTACACACATGTATGCCATAGACATGACAAGAAGGGTGTTCCAAAAAAACAGGAAGCAAAATTGTCAAACAAAAGTGTTGGAAATTTGTTAATTTTTGACGTTTTGACTGAAAAGGTATGTTTGAATGGGATTTGGCTCAGGTCATTATCCGCATCCAGGCCCCAAGCACGTTTTTAAGCGTGCTTGTTTAAAACTGGCCAAGCACATATTTTTGCCTTATTCTAGTTTTCATAATTCACACTGAAGAGCGAGAGTTCTTGGAGTACTATTCAACCATCATTGAATCGGTACTGGTGGCCTGCTGCAATAACGATAATGGTCAAAATGATTACAAAGAACATGTATTGGGAACTGGTCTATAGTAATGGGCCTGCTATGGTGACAATGCTGCTAACAAATAGTGAACATAAAAAAATGACTCACCAACATTTCAATTTGATCTAAAAACAAAGGATTCACAACTACAGTCGAGTCTCGTTAATACAAACTCGTGAGGACCTAGCCAAATTGTTTGTTATATCAGAATTTTTGTATTAAGAGGAACATCAGTCCCATTCATTGTGCACATAAATGCACAGTCGGGACTAAGGCTTTATGTTTGTTATAACCAGAATTTTTGTATTAACAGAGTCTGTAATGCTTGAGAGTCGACTGTATATTCACTCACCTTGATTCCTTTCTGTGAACCTGTATGTAATTCTTTTTTTTGGTTTTGTTTTATATTATTACTTTTATTTTGGGCGTTTCAACGCTCCTATTCTTATCAAAGCACAGTGTGTTTCTGTGACACTGGAAAATGTGACATGACAAGGATGGTGTACATTTACTGTGACTGGTTCATTTAATGGTGAACTGCATCTTACACAAACAAAACCAAGAAAACCCTGAAAAGATACAAATAGAATTTCCATATAAATACAATGCTTTAGGAAATACCAATCCAGCAAAGTAAATTATAAAAAGAACAATAATAATCCTCAAAGATTCTAATGCAATCAATAGAGATAAATCGAACTCGATAACACAATTTGCTTCTAACTGTAATTAGTCAAGTTAAATTCCAAAATGAATTAATACAAGGCATGTGAATGCTTTAACTTGCAAAGACAAAATAGGAAATAACTAAGCAAATGTGCAATGACCTCTACACATATCACTATGGACTTGCCAAACCATAGACTTAAATCAGTCCACTCATCATTATAACCTAAGGATCATAAAGAAACTAACTTAGGAAAAATGAATTAATATCATAAAAAGGACTATGGAGAAATAACATACATGTAACTAAACGTTCTGCTAAACAAATATGCAGGTGCCAAATACTTAATTAAGTATAAAAGAAATATGAGGGATATATGCTGCATCACATAAACTTAAGGACTAGTGTGCCAGTCTAATAAGACACTACTGGTATCTTAGGTCACACGCTCCAATAAACACTGGACAAAAGAAATCTCTGCAGGGTAATAAACACTCTTGGCAGACTTCCTGCCTCCCTGTACTAAGGTATGGTGTCTTCCAAGAAACTGAGTGCACCTCATTATATATGCAGCAACTTAGGGGATTAAGGGTCTAAACAGTGGCTATACTACACTGCACTATGGGCATCTACACAGGACAAAGGAACTATGAATTTATACACTAAAGTATAAATCTAAGAATATGTTCATAAAAAAAGTGTAAAATAGATGATGAGGAATACATGTATATAGTAAAATAAGGAAAACTATTCTTGAACTTAGTGTACTCAAGAAGTTAACTAAATGTGAACAAGAAATAAAGTGGATATAAATGTACATGTTAGGCAAAGTAAGGGAAATCTAAATCCTTCAAATCCATGGAAATAGATTATATCTCTAAACACAGAAAGTCATCAAAAGGATGATCTTTCCTAAATATGCAATTATAGATACAACAACACAGTGAATCTGGGATTCCTAAAGACCATCAATGAATGAATCCACTTTAAATTCAGTAATCAGGTAAAGTTTAAGAATACTCAAGCTAACTTGGGATGTAATCAAAAAGTGTTCATAAAGTCTCAATAAAAGAAACTTAGGAACTTTAGCAATAAGAACAATTATTAAAACAATATAAATGAATTCTTACCCCAGTCGAGTCATCCACAAAATCTTGAGGCATTAACTAAGAACATGTGTAGAAGGAAGCGGGACACTAGCTGTGTGGTGTTAACAGTACCAGTGCTAGTGGTGGAATGACTCACTCAAGACAAAGGATAAGTATGAGCTTTACCTTAGGGTCAAGCGAGGGCGCTATGCTGAGAAATATGTAAATGAGCTGTCACATTTCCAATGGTTGCCATAGGTTTGTGCACATTCAATGGCGGAGTCACCATACAGTTTATCGCACTGACACTTGCAGTACAGACCATGTTGGCAAATTTTCTTTACATTTATGTACATTGCTTAAATTTTCCTCAATTTATCAGTCAATGAAAATTGATGTTTAGCCCACTATGGGCTTTGATCAGAATAAACTGGAATCATTTCCTCACTGATTAGGAGGGAAAGTAGAGCTAAGAGTGTCTGGCAGTGGCTGGTGGCAGCCAAACATCAATATGTGGAATGACCGCTATACCCAACAATCTTTTATTGGATCCATCATGCTCATTATAGCAATGTTGTGCTGAGACAACAAATGCACCAAAAAGTTGTGCTTAGCCGTATCACTGTGAAACAAAATACTGCTTAAGATGACTGCAATTATGCAAAAGGTCTACAGAGTGTCTCCTTCACTTCAAATACCAGTGTGTCTAAACTGTGTGATGTTAGCGGCAAATGTTATTGCCGCCAATTTGCAAAAAGTTGAAAGGTTGAAGCTCTTCTATGAACTCTTGACGGGATTTGCTTATGAATTGTCAATTTTGCTCATGCGCTGTTCAGCCAACACCTTGAAAGGCTGTGTTATGCTTGGAAGTGCAAATGTTTGCCATTGATGTCACAAAATCACTTTGCATTTGTCAGTGAGTGAAGTCTATATGTTTTATGGCTATTGTAGCATTTTTTTTTTTTTTTAATGAGTGTATCTGTTGTGTGCATAATTATCTCAGATCCATACAATTGTTTATGCACTCACCAAAGGTATTCAGCGAGCGATTAGACAAGTGTGTTCCCATACCCAGAATGCCCATGTCATTTCAAGGGACGTCTTTACTGAGCCTGGGACATCATGGAAGAGTATTTGCAACAAATGGGTAGGTACATTTGAAGCACAAAAGTCTTGTCATGTTCCATACAAGCAATGGTCTGCTCTCTATACATATCTATTTTGCCATGTTGTGCCAGAGTCAAATGAAACAAAAAGAAATGGCTGATAGGATTAAATGTATGCCTGCTGGTTTGTCTTAGTGATATAAACCTGCATTTTCAGTGCATGTCACCAGACATTTACATGACAAAACACTCTGATTTATATCCTGAAGCTTTATTTTCTGCAAAATGAAATGTTGAAATATGTGAACAAAAAGAGAACCTGACAATTCTTTGGAGATATCAGAAAGGAACAAGAATGACAGTAAATGTATACCAAAGGGAATACAATTCCAGGAAACTACTTGAGTCCTGCATGCTATGATTTGTAATTACTTGCGAGGCTGACCTGTACTAAACATTGCTCAGTACAAACATTTTTCTGCACTGATTTTGTTTGCAGCACCTGCAAAAATGGTGTTGTTGAGTGTACTGAGGACATTTTACTTGCACTATTAAGTAACTAACTATTCATTTCAATATGGGTTTTGCCCTTCATTATGCATAACTATTCATTATCTTGCATAAGCTGATTGATAAGCTTGTACAACCTAATGGAGAATTAGGTTCTATAACTGTCTTGTTTTTGTAGAGCGTCCATCACAAGGGTGTACAAAGGCCACTCTTGGTGAGGTTGAACAAATGGGTAGGGGGTGATCAAAAAGGCCGAGAAAACAATGATAACTGATATAATTGGCATAAATCATTGTGCAGAAAAAGTTATTTGACCATTTTCATGTTATTTGACCATTTAATAACATCTGTTGGACATATGTCCTCATTTTCTCACCAAACAAAACATATTTTATACAATAATTGCCAGCCGCTGGTGATGAATGCACGGGAAGCCAGGAGTACATTGAGTGTGTTGAGTGCCGAAAGCGTGAATGCCAAAGCCTGCACCTGGCCTGCAGTGAGACCGATTGCACCCGGGCTGTGGCTGCCCGACTGGTGCCCGTCCGCACCGCCGACGACCAGTGTATGCCAGAGACTGACTGTCCCTGCTACTTCAATGAGTCGAGAAGCTACAACCACCTAGAACACTTTCTATGATGACTGCAATCAGTGGTAACAACTAATTATTGTTAATTACACACAGCACCATGGTATGTCTTCAAAAATATTGTTATGTTTTGTGATATCCCAGTGATTGATAAAGATTAATTAAATACACTTTGTGTGGTGTCCCTCCCGAAGAAAAAGATTCAAGAGTATGCACTAAAAGCTATGGACATAATGACATGAAATGTGAATTTGTTGTCGTTATGGAATAATGATGACCCACTATTCCAGTTTTGCAATTTCCCATTTCATTTTATCAGTTTTATGAGTTTTGTTTGTTTTACAACAACCCAAAAAAAGAACAATTTTACAGCCACATTATTATCATTATTATTATTATTAATCATTTCTGGTAATGAAACCAAGGATTTTCAAAAGTGCCTAGGCACTGTAGCTAGCAAGCCTGAAGAAACCTGTGAAGAAGACAATGAGAAGAAGTTACAGTTTTAGAGGTGGGAGGAAAACCCTAGACGAGGGTATTCTGGGAGGAGAAAACCCACGGAATCAGGCAGGGGCTGAAGCCCAGAGCCACATATTGGCCCGGGTGCGTTTCGAACCAGGGTCACAGCGGTCGAAGGAGAAGAAAGTACCGCTACGCCAGCGTGACTCCCTGTACTGGATTCAAAATGGATCAACAACTAAGGTCATATTTGTATTTGAGACCAGTCTAGGCCTTTATTCAAATATTGTTACATGTAAAATTGCCAATAAGAGAATAGCTTATGCCTGATTCAACTGTATTTTTCTTTTCAGTTTATGTTTCCATGGTAGTATAATATGTGGCACCACCGTATGCCCAGGTTAGTGAATTTATTAACATTACTTTGCATAGTGCAGTCTGACAAAATTTGCAGTTGCATGACTCCTCTTTCTTTTTAAGAAAACTGTAATTTGCTAGGAGAAAATGGTTGGTGGTATGTTCCAGCATCATGGTTCTGACATACACAGCCAGTTTCATTCCATCAATAATTGCATGCAATATTGTAGCAAAAATTGTGAAATGGTATGTCTTATAAGCACAGAATCCTTATTTACCAGGATATGCGCATTGTGCAAAAGCAAATTCAACTTACAAAGCCATGAAATACGCCATAAAACCATTTAGTGCTCAATTTGCTATTGTTTACTATATTTAAAAGGGATGTTTAAACTTTCAGTAAGCCAGGTTATGAAATTGGGCCTTGTCAAATATCTGATTTTTACTTTAATCAATCTGTTTTCACTCAGCTACATGCTCGAGATCGAGGAGAATTTCATTACATGACATATGATGGTCTCGGCTGTACGCGGAGTTTCAGGGTAAGCTTTAACAAAGCTTGTGTCGTAATATGGTTCAAAAGACGTGTTTAAGCAATGAAAAGGGTTTCACCCTCCACCCACGTAACGTTTTAAGCACTGTGTACTACTGTCTTTGGGGAACAAAAATCACAAGTTGGCACGGGTAAGACTGAAACCCATGACCTCCTGCTAACAGTGTTGTACCAAGTCATTTTTTTTCACAGAGTGAATTTAAGTAAGTAGTAACTTTTTTCCAAAACCATGTCCTGGAAGTCTAAAGTAAGAAATATATTTTCAGAAAGTCCATCTGAACATATTGCGTCATAATTTTACATGTCACATGTGCCCTTTCTCCAACACCCTTTACTGATGATACAAGTCTTAGTTTGCAATATCTGAATACAATGTGTGGCCATTAGCCTGATTCCCATCTCTACTGTTGTATTTAGTCTTTAGCAGCAGAGACGGGAACTAGTCTATGTGTGCGTGTGTGCAGTAATGGGGTTTTATTAAACGCATGCATCTTGTAGGAGAATTAAAAAAATTAACATTTTGCAGAGTTGCTGTTACAAACTTCTTATATGCATTTAAAATAGTCTGAAAATATGTTTTGATTGAATATCTACAAACTTAATTCAATCATGTTGAATTTTGAAGGACATTAGACTTTGATTTGCCAATCATTTTCATCGAATCTGAGAAGAATTGTTGCAACATTCAATTTATATCATGGAATAGACCAGAAAGTAGTTGTTTTCCAGTCATTGTAAGATGATGGCAGCTTCTTCCATTCTTCTAAACACTGATCAATATGTGGAGCACGGTAGTGTGGTGCCGCAAATAGCATAACTGTTTACCAATGACACTTAACTCCAGGGCATAAAAGTGGCATGCACGCTAAACACCACCTCGGCGATCCCCCATGAACATACTTGCACTAGATGCCTAGCTGCTACATGTGCATCAGGTCGCCCAGCTTTCTCTTCAACCTTCGATTTTTGCATACGCCCAAAAGTTTGTGTTTATTTCAACAAAAGAAATTGATACTGCCAGCAATTCAAATTTAGTCAAGTCAAGTCGCTAGTCTTTTTTTCCAAGTCAAAACTGTCAAGTTATTAGTCATTATTTTTCAGGTCAATTCAAGTCTGCAGTCTTTTTTTCTCAAGTTAAGTCAAGTCTCAAGTTGAAAACTGTGACTTGAATAGGAACAGTCAATCTTTTCACAAACAGGCAATTCCGTAAATTCAAGCTCTTTTTTTTTGTACCTCCGACAACATATTTTTACAAGGTCATAAAGGTGGTAGTGCATTTGTTTGGCTTGTAATTGTTTTCTTCAATAGATATCACATTAGTAATGTATCACGTTCACACTACCAACAGAAGCTCATTAATGTGTCTGACATATGCGTCTGAATTGAAGGAATTGCCCAAAAAGTAGAATCTGTTTAAATGAAGATGTTAAAGTCAGTGATTTCTTGGCGTGAAAATTCTGTGCTTTCTCTTGCACATCTTAACCTAATAAGTGAGAATGTGTTGTTCAGTCTCATTCCGTGGAATCCTGTCACATATGGTTTCTAGGTGATTGTAGCTACGTCTTTACAACGGATGACTGTGGCCAGGATGGTAGTACCAGTATCTTCAGTGTAGTCGTGGAGAATGTTCCCTGTGGTCTGGGAAGGGTGACCTGTACCAAGTCCATCCTGTTCACCCTGCTGGATGTGCAAATATCTATGGTGAGGGGCTCAGATATTGTCATCACCCCTGCACCACCAGAACCCACACAGGCCCAGTACCGCTTTGTATGCGGTCAGGCATCTTTCTCATCATCAATACCAGGCATGGTGAGTATTATTTTATTTATTGATATATATTGATATCAAAAACTCCATAGAGCACTGTGTAGCCCTGCAAGCCTGAAGAAACCTAGACAATCAGAGAAGAAATTACAGATTTAGAGGTGGTATGAAAACCAGAAGAATATTCTGGATCAGGTAGGGACTACAAATTCAAAAATCGAACCCAGGTCACAGCGGTTGAAGGGTGAGAGAAAGTACCGCTACACCAAACAGAGTCCTGCCAAATCTTATTGTCAACCACCTTAATTATGAGCAGAACTTAAGTATGGGCCCACTCCAGATTGTTCATTGGAAGAGCAGTCTCCAGTATTTTGACTAGATCTAGTCCCGTTCCGGTATTATTTTCATTATCAAAGTTTATTATAAACTCAAGCTTCCACAATTTTGTGCCTTGAAGCTCTTTCTTCCTTTAACATTATATTCTCTTTCTCATGTTGTGGCTTGTGAGGGTTATATAATACCCACATGGCACCTGTACTGAGCGAACAATATACAATCATCACGGTTGTAACAAGCTATTCTTGAATACATTTTTAAAAAAATATTTATATATTGTGATGTTGAACAACTGATTATCTGATAAAGAAATGTTTCAAACACAATAAAAGTATTACTCGTCTTTTTCTTTTTTTAAACAGTGGAAATATCGGTAATTATTGTTCCCAAGAAAGTACACCCTTTATTAACACAAATGGTGTGATCCACTGGGAGAAAGCATGCTGCATGGCATGCAGCTGTACTAGTATAATGTACAGCTGGTCGCAAAGTGTCGAAGACAGCTTTCACCATACTTTTACCTTCGGTACCTTTACATGGGGCGTGGTTTGGTTTCTTAATCACTTGTTTAATTGAAAATTCATTTCAGCAACACATCTATACTTATACCAGTACATTAAATGCACATGTGAATCTTATTTTTATTCTTCAAGGCTGGCGTATAAGAAAGCCGCCCTGTGAATGTAAGCCGCCAGTAAACATTTTCATGGGCAAAATCAGCGTAAAAGCCCACGGCTTATTCCGAAAATTACGGTAATGGTATTTTCACTACAACAACCTCAATATGTTTTAACACCTGCAGGGATCACAGTGATATGGGATTTTGTAACGCGTCCATATCGTCACTGTAGAGCGGCACCTTCAAAGGCCATGTCTGACGAGCCTGCAATGCGGTGACTTTGATGACAATGCCCAAAATGACTTCGAACCCCGACTGGCGAGTTGGAGGCCACGGCTAATGCCTTTGGCCACAGCTGGAAGACTATCGAGAGCTGCCCTCTTCCCCCGACTCCAGTCCACCCTTGTGATTTGAATCCTGAGCGGCGTGACTGGGCACGAGGATTTGCTTGCAGCATCATCCTGAAATCTGTCTTTGAGCCTTGTCATGATTTGGTAAGCCTCATAAACATCAGGATATTATCAGACACTCTTGCAGTAATTTTTTNAAATTTTTACATGTTCAATGAAATCCCCAAATTTACCTGTAAGAAAATGTTGATATTGACATATTATAAACAACCATAATCTCTTATTTTTGGGAATTTCTCAGTTCAAGCCCCCATGTTATATATATAGGCAAACATTCGCCTAATTTTTAGGCCAATTCACGGACACCTATTTTTCCCCCATTTTTTGGTTTTCTGGGCTAAATATGCAGGGCTCCCAACATGAGAGCGATTTTAGGCGTACTTTTTACGATTTTTCACCCATTTCTACGCTTTCACTATTTCATTCTTCAAATGTACGATTTTGCAGCCGATATTGTTTTCAAAAAATTATTCATTTAAAAGCGCCATTCCGCCTTATATTCATCGTGAGGAGTTTGCTTATAACGTCCGAGGGGAAGGACTGGTAGCCAGTCTATAAAACTAAGTGCACAGTGAACATCTGCGCAGGCATGCTTTTTAAATGGCTTGAGTCAACTCGACTTACGGCGCGGCATGCACGATGGGCGCCGTGCAGGTACATGCTCTCGCGGCGTGGGCTGCAGGGTATGGTGGCGCGGTGACGGTCCAAGGAAGTTGTCACACGGGTCGAGTTGTCTCGCGGTCGAGTTGTATATTTAGCCAGTCATCTTGGTTTCGGTTCGTACCGTGGAATGGTTAGTGTCATCGAGTTGTTTTTTAATAGTCAGTGGATTTTGGATTTATGTTGACAACATGTCCGCAAACAATCTAAAATACAGCTGAAGCCACGGCAGAAGATTTTTGAAGAGAAATCTACGGTGATGAATGGCTGTGTCTAACGTGCAGCAAACATTCGAATTATTTAGCTTTTTGTACAGCTGTGCAACATGGATTTTCATGTGAGTCACGCCGGCGAAATGATTGCCAGAAGCACATCACAGCGGATAAACATGCTCGGGCAGCGGCAAATGGTATTAAGACACACGAAACTCACCACCTTCAGCAGCTTCGAAAGCTTGGACACATCGGTAATAGATGCTGCAGAATTTGTTGATTTTTATTGAACACAACCTACCCATCGCTGCTACAGTCATGCTGGCCCATTATTCAGGAAGATGTTTCCTGATAGCAAAAATTGCCATAAACAGTATCGAGTGTGGACAAGCAAAAACAAGATCCATAGTGCGCTGGTATTTATCTAATGATATACAACCAAGATATCATTTCAGCTCTCTGTGTCAACCATACAGTATGGCAACTGAGTGGAAGCAATGACATTGAAGATGTGAAACTCTACCCATTACCCTGGTCAAATATTTAGACAACAGTCTTGGCTCGTTTTAACAGTTCTCCTGTGTATGCGGTCCAATGCCATCAATCCACTGCCTTGAAGATATTTGAGGCTCTCGATCAAGATATTTCCAGGCGAGGAATATCAATGGACAAGCTGTGTATCATTCGGAGCTGATAAACGCCAGTGTGATGCAGGGAAAGCAGTCCGGCCCAGCTTCCCCATTTGAAAAAGCAAATCCAGAGTCCTTGTACATTTTGAAGGATTTAAGCTAAGTGTCACCCCCATGCATCTTGCAGCTGAGAGAGGCTGGCAAAACACTACCATTCAATGTGGAAGAGTTGTTTGTAGCAGACATATATTTTTTACTTGGATAAAAGCAGCAAGCGGGAAGCACACCCACAAGAAGAAATTCCAAGATCTACATGGTGTTGTTATTTTGCCAAGATTATTAAACATGTGAGTACCAAGATGGCTTTCTTTTGGGGTTGCATGCATCAGCAGACTTCACGATACTGCAGTGGCCTGCCCTACTTGAATACTTCCAGGAAGGAACTGCCCCCAAAAAAAGCCACACGTGCTAGCTCAGTTTCCCCAGTCTAAAGTCCCACGCGATGGTGGGCGTCCTTCATGTCCTGGCAGTGAAGAAAAGAAAAGGGTCAGTGCCTGTGACCTCCCACCCCCACCCAAGAGATGATAAAGACTTCCAGTGATCATGGGTGGTACAAGTGGAGACAAGAGGAAAGAGACAAGTACCAACGACCCCCACCCAAGAAGGTAAAGACTTCCAGTGATCATGGTAGGGTACAAGTGGAGACAGGGGAAAGAGACAAGCCTGCTTTTTGACCCCCACCACCAAGAGGTAAAGACTTTAGTGATCATGGTGGTACCAGTGGAGACAGAGGAAGAGACAAGTACCAACGACCCCCACCCAAGAAGGTAAAGACTTTGATGATCAGCAATTGTGGTACAAAAGAGTGGAGACAAAGAGGAGAAAGAGGGCAAGTACAAGTCCATTTCTTGCCCTCAAAGCCCAAGCGATCCAATGACTGTAAAACAATTAAAGCGTTTAATCTGGTGATCACCTGTTCAAACAAAAGCCAATAGCTGAGGAGAAAAGTACTACCACCCACACATCCAGCAGCAAAGACTTCCAAGCATTTCAAGTCGGCTCAGTCAAAGCAAAAACAGGAACCAGTGAGGGAAGCCACTCCACAAGGCCAGAAAGGGTGGTCAAACTTTTGAGGTGACCGCAGACCAAGGCTTATTGCATGTTCCTTAAATACCCTCTATTTGACAAAGCCAATGTTATCCTTCAGAAAGATGAACCTTGTATCCATGTGTGCTTCATCAGACATTTCTGAATCAGCTGAAAACATTATTCACAAGGTTTTGAAACCAAGTTCCATCCAAGAAAATACCAAGAAGCCGAATTGCACCACCTTCCTTACCTGAAGTCCAAGCACCAGAGGGATAATGCAGAAAATCTTAATGCAGCTGACGAAACAAGAGAGGTTTTGGGAAAGCTTTGAAAAAAAATTGACAAGGGAAGAGCTTCTACTGTCATCTCAAGGGATTCTTCTGCAAAGCAGCTGAGTACATGGTTGCTAAATTTCCCTACTCAGACCCAATGTTGATCAATGCCCAGTTGGCTGAGTAATGCTCAAGAGAGAGAGTATTGACTCTATTGTCAAATACTTTGCCAAATTCGCCTGTCTAAGAAAGCTTTCTAATGCTCTGATAAAGTGGACAATCTACAGGATGAGTATATGCAGTGTACCAAGTTGATGACTTCTCCAGTGGAAATAACCAGCTGTACAAGGGTGCTCAAGCAGTGGCACCCTAATAGGGCAGCTCAAAGATGGAAATCGGAGTCTCAAGTATCCTCCTACTCTAGTTTGGTCAAAGAAACTATTCTGTGGTTGTGTTCCATGGTAATGCTGATTGTGGCGAATTTCAGCTATGTCACCAAAAGCAAAACTGAATTTAGGGCCAGCATGAGTACAGAAACTTTGAGTGACTTGTCAAGAAGCAATTTATGTCTGCACGCAGAAAGCAGATGCTTTGAACAAGAACATTCTACTCAGTTGCTCAAAAAATGCAAAGAGTGCAACATACACAGATCTGCGATGAAGCTACATGTAAAGCTCCTGCAGACTCTGACAAGCAAAGTGCTAGCCCTTTGAATTCAAGATACTGTTTCAAATTTATGGTGACTGACACTCCAGGGATACCTGTAATCAATTTGTACAACAGGGGGTACTTCACTTCTTGGAAACCCTGAATTGAGTATAAACATGAGTCCAACCCCTGTTTTAACTGACTTCCATGGCTGTTAAACCAGCATTTGCATATGTTCTAGTCTCCCTCTTGCCCATAAGTATTATTTATTTAGTTGGTTTAGCATTTTACAAGAACATAATGAAATGGGTTAAACTCTGTGGGAATTACTTGATATTGTTGTGACAGGATTTTACAACCTTTGTGTTTAAATGTTGACAACGCCGAACTATAAATGCTGGCTCGATAAAATTACTATTTCTGAAATCTGAATGTTGGGGCTCACAAGATATGGTGATATTATCATTGTTAGCATGATTTTCCATTTTGTTTTATTAAATTGTAACTGTGCCAGTAAAGTAACTTTGTGAATTTGAAGCTTGTCAATACTTGTTGGCAAGACTAATTGAAATAATCGGGAAAAGGTCAATGAAGAGCACATCTTTAGGGTGAAGTCACTTTGGATCTTTTTCATATATTCTTATTATTATCCAGTCGTTATGCTTTAAAACATGTTATCTAAGTAGTAGGTACCGGTAAGAGTAGAATCCCCAAAATGTACTTTTCTAAAAAACGTAATTTAAAAAAATGTATCTATAGATGGGGAATAAATATATTACATGGCGACTATTTACAATTTATGCAAATTGAGCACCCTTCAAATAATTTCAGGTGTTACCCTTTCTAAATATCTTCTCTAGGGCTGTAGGAATCTACTATCTGCCAAGTTTAGTGCTTTGGACCACATATCCTACACACAAGGATTAAGGACTCGTAGACTTCTGATTAGGCGGCGTGATAACGGCCTGTACTGGTGGCAAATACCATGAATACTTGTCAACAAAAGAGACCCCTGCGCACTGTGGCTTTTTCAGATTTTGCAGGGCTCTGCCCCGATCTGGTGTCGAGAAATCTGTCAGAAAATAGCTAGAGTAGGCCTATATTTGAATATGTTTTTGAAGTGCTTTTATTGAATTCTGATAAGTGATATCTACAAAACCATGTTAATGCAGAGCACAAAATCTTTGTTCGGGACACAAAATTGGTTAGGGACCATCTGTAAAACACGTTTTTGGTGAGAAAGCCCTGAGTGGAAACGAAATTTGGGTAAACAGTGTTCTCGAAATTTGACGTTTATTTCCGGAGTACTGACCACTTTTCATGTATGACAACAAAAAGCTGCACAATACCATCTGATATATCGAAATATTTATTTTTAACAATTTTGGAACAATTATATCACTTACATAAGGCCAAAAAAAAAAAAAAATGGTTCTGCTTCTGATTATATGCCTTTCCAAGAGTGAGATTCGGTCGGTCGGTGGTATAATTTTTATGCAGATTGAATGGGGTATTCAATTATATGGCAGGGTTTTAGTCTGAACTATTTCCATTGCACTACGAAGGTATACGAAATGGCAACAAAAGTGAATAAAACCTACCTTTAAGCGTATTGTCAATATATTTATGTTTGATAATTTTCAAAATAATGGAAAATTCGAGTCGTTCGCACCATATGCTGCGCTAGTCAAGGCGCAGTGAGCTGGCCAAAACTCCGAGGTGTGATGCGTGCATGTGTGGTCGAGCGGCCCACCATGGGCACGACAGACCTGTTTCGCAGTCAGAAATTTCGGGAAGCGCGGCATGTATCACTCCAAATACAGTAGTGCGATCTCAAAATGAACTCTTGAACACAGAAAATACATACACGAACCAAGAAGCTGAATCAATTCTGTAAATTAACTTGCAAAAATATTATTTCTCCATCGGTGTTTTCTTGGCATATTTACGATGTGAATCCGACCAGTTGACAGTGGCCTGCCTGCACTGCTAGCGGCTATCGGTCGCGCATGGCTGTGTGGACTGGTTACCGCATTTTTCATGTCTTCTAAATTGGCCCCTGCGGGTGCGGCGGAACCAGTCGTCATGCGTGATTATAGTCACCCGTGACATCAGTGCGGTAGTTATATCGTGGCGAATTTGTAAAATAACGGAGGTTTCTTTTGAAAAAAGCGAATGTAAGTAAGTACAAATGAATACAGAAAAGCATTTTTTTTGATGCAAAGGGTTGTTGAGAGGGGTATTTTGTGAAGACATAAAGACAAGCAAGATTTTATTTTTATTTATTCAATATTTTTTTTTTATATTTTGTTTTTTGGAGTGCCGATAACATTTTTAGGGTCGCAGCCTAAAAATGAGTCGATCGGGAGTAACGGAAGCAGGAACTATTCTTTTTTTGGCCAGGAGTAGTTTGCTTACAGTTTGCCTCAAATATATTTCTGTTTAAGATCAATGGGTACCAAGAAAACCTCAACACAATGGCACACCTGGAAAATTCGTGATTAAGCACCAAATGGTATTAATGCCCGTTATCACGTGTCTAACCAATTAAGGCAAAGTCCGCTTAGTGCATTTTGTACTAGGCTGTGTGTAGGATCTGTGTTTGGGTCAGTCGGTCCACGATTCAGTCAATACAAAATGGCTTGTGAAGTTTAAGCACCATTAATCCATCTTATGTTGTGAAGAGAGAGATAATCTGAAAGCGGCTAAACTCCATGAATTGTGTTGAGGTTGTAATGGAGTGGCCAGTGGAGGGCCTCAATTTACATATGATACTGCCAACACAATAACTGATCCAGAATGAGCTGTGGCCAGGGCTTTTATGCTGCACTGCACAGCACTGACTGAGAATCCAGTGTTGTAGGACTCGGACTTCGGGACTCGGCTCGAGTCGGACTGAGCCTTTCCAGGACTCGGACGGACTTCAGTCCCTTTGCTCAGGACACCGGTTTCGGTTTCGGACTTCGGACCCCAAGGACGCTACGAGGACTCGGCCCCAGGATCCGACTCGAGTCGACAAAAATCGGGTCTTTTAAATGTTTTATTTCAATTATTTTATGTCTTTCACCTTGATTTGGTTTTGCTGTGGAACGAATTCCGCAGTTCTGCGCTCGCAAAAATAACTTGCCCGATTGATCAATGATCAATTATTGATTCATTCAATACATTGCATAGTGCATACAGCCAAAACCATTACCCTTCTCTATCACCTGACATTTTGATAGTGACATTTTGAAAACGTTAATATAGTATTGGTGAACGCGACTTGAATTTGATACATAAGGACTCGGACTCGGTTCGAGTCACTTTTCAGAGACTCGGACTTCGGACTCGGTTCGGACATCAAAAATTGACAAGGACGCTCGGACTCCAGGCTTTCGAGTCCTTTGCTCAGAGACTCGGACTCGGACTTGGACGCTCGGTGAGAGGACTCGACTACAACACTGCTGAGAACATCAGAGAGGCACTTAAAGTTGCCACAGAGTGAGGGACACGAAAGGAAGCTGGACCTTGGTGGGCTGGCAATGATACATGTACATTGACAACATATCAATTATCTAGCACCACAATTTAGATAGTACCTTAACCTAACCACTCCAGCTCATCAAAATCCATTCCCCCACCGTTTTGGTGGATTTTGGGAACGGTCAGAAGGCCTTGCATAATATTGATGGAGTATGTTGGACTTTGGCCTAATAGCCTGAAGCAGTGCTAGTGGTATCCGATTGATTTTTGCCTAACTTCCTGTACTGCTATTGTGATAAAAGCCATGTGTAGCAAGTCCATGAATGTCAGCCAGTGTGTCAGTGGTGGATCATTATGTCATGAACAGTTTTGTATTGGGCACAGTGATTGATGGATTTTGATGGACTTGGTGAGTTCCCTAGTGAAAGATGCTAGGAAGTTAGGGTTAAGCTTGTGCCTTGTACATGTTGATTAAGACTTCCTCATGGGAGTATAACCAGCAGTGGCGTGGCCAGGAATTTTCAGTGGGGGGCTGGAACATTTCATGGGTCATGTGGGTCAATCGCTTCTCAAAGTGGGGGGACATACCTTGGTCAGGAACTGATGCAGCGCGGCGCGAGAGCCCACTACGGCGGCGTAGGGGGTTCGGGACTGCGCTTAAGGGCCCGAAAAGCCTCATTAGTTCTAGGCGTTCTGTGTGGTGATCACAAGAAGCAATTTCTTACCCACCGCTTTCCTCAAGCTGCCTTAACTAGCTGTTATTTTCTTAGCAACATCTCGTTTTGGGTTGGAGTCATTGAATCAGCTATCGGTATTCTGTGACTATGGCGTGGGGTTTGGGGCCCGGCTTCAAAATCAGCGTGGATTCTCGTGCTCCAGTGTAACCAGGGTGTCCTGAGGCAATTTCTTTACCACTTAAAACTAATTATTTATCTTGCTGAGATAACTTGTTTTAAACATATTTTCGAGAGGTTTCTCAGCTAAAGGCATAAGAAAAATTTTGAACATATTTGTTTTTTGAGGTTGGAGTCGTTGGATCCCGGCTACCAGAGCTACTGAAGGAATTTGGATTCTCAGTAACTTCTGTGGTGTTATCT
>JASAOE010000480.1:0-25000 GCA_029964075.1 Patiria pectinifera
TGCAGGCTTGGAGGCCATTCCTACACACCTTATTTCCCATATCTCTTTGTTGGACTTGGGTCGAACCCCTTTCACACAAGCATAAATCCAACACGTCTTCTACATGGGTCAGGCTATCTACACAGATAAAATTCAGCCCTTTTGTACACGGGGAGAACATACAAACTCTACAACCAACCGGTATAAAAACTGGTGTTGAGTGTGAACATTATGCCTTGTCCACCCCCTTGTGCAATTATTAATTGGTTCTGCTCAACATGGGAAGGTGAGGTGATAGTTGTGATAGTGTGGAAAGCCATTGCAAAGGGACATTGATCTGAAAAAAGTGTGCCCGCAGGTACACATTTTTCAATTGCCTTCAATTATTGTTTTCTTGAAAACGCTACCAATTCAGGCAGAATAATTTCACAGGGTACAAGTGTTTGGTAACAGTCATATCTTCACTTTTGAGAACGTCTCAACAGTCGGAATGTTCTCGTTCCGTATGGGGACTGTGTGCCCCTATGTTCCCAGCGTGTTCCTGCTGGAGCAGGCCGTTCCCAAGTAAGTGTGCATGCGCATAGCGCAACGTTCCCACGCAGGAACACCTGGCATCCCTGTTGGAACGTTCGAAGCGTTCCAACTTTTGAGACATTCCCTTTTGCACGTTTTTTTCTCGTTAAATTCAACATCAGGCTGGTGCCAAATTGGAATACACACAAAGTAACTACTGACAATTCACTGTAAGAAATCAGATCCCACTAATTACAGAAACACATGGGAGTTGAATGAAGACTAGCATTCCGATGGCACGATATTTTAGACCCAAACTTGTACCCTCGAAATTCTTTCGCATCACTGCAAATTCTCAGGTGCAAAACACCTGGTTTGACTGAGTGATATGCAGGTTTGTACTCACCATGATTTGCTGGCACACATCCAAAAGCGGCACCTCATTCCTTTCAAAATCTACACGTAACTGATCGATTCCACAATCACCTTGATGTTTTTAATGCACCTTTGTCATTTTTGTGTATCTGAAAAAAAAATGTATAACAATATTCCAGGTGAGTCCCAAAGTTTACAAGTACATTTTCGTTCCCTTATAGGAACGGGGTCCGCAACTACACAAACGCCACAGGTTGCAACATTCTTTCCAACGCAACGGCAATGCGAAAATTGCACTGTCCGGAAACTGGGCAGATAAAGCACCATAAAAAAAAGAACGTTGGTAGGCCTACCGTTAGTGGGACAAAACGCGAATTGATAACATCAATTTCATAACATGGAACTGCACAACTTAAGTTCTACTTGAATTGTAGGTCCTGATGAACTCACCGGCATATTACATTAGAATGGAAGTGACCGGACAAAAAGGCAACGCCAAAAGGGAAATGAGCTCAACGTCTTACGTGACCGACCATGCCGACAAAGCCAGAATGACACAGCGCCCTCTATTTGCTTGTGGTGCGCGTTCACCTAGTTTCAGTTGAACTGTGTTTTTTGCATGTTGTTGCACCTAGCTCACTTCCAAAAATCCAAAGTTCGTCTGGAATCATCAATTTTGCATCATAGCGCGCGGCGCTCACACGTTGCTACGGGTTTTACACAAATTGAAGATTCCGGACGTAAACATTGGTTGCTTCTTGAGTACTTGGAGAGTTTGTGCATGTCCTTGACAAACAATGCAAAGTTTGTCTGGAATATTACATAATAAAGTTCCTTCAGCAGGTCGACATTTTGTCAAGCCTCAACTGCGCGGCGCAGACAGGGGTCGAGTCTACGGTGACCAACAGATTCCGGATGTAACATTGCTTACATCTGGTATTGTCTTCAAAAATATTGGGTCTGTGGAACGGTTCTAGTTCTTTGCATGTTGTGTTGCCGACCTAGTTTCCCAAACTACAAAGTTTGACTGGAATATTCCATTTACATGAGCCTCAAACCGCGCAGACGAGAGTTGCGCTGTGGTGCGCGCAGACGAGAGTTGCTATGCACAAAAAAGATTCCGGATCATCCCGGTTTAGCATTTTATCTGGAATTTTCCCCAAACTTATTGGGTGTGAAGACCTGGAGATATTTGCGTAATGTTGCCCATCTTTCCAGCTTGCCAACAATACAAATTTGTCTGGAATAGTCCATTTTAAAGTTAATTTAGGTCGAAATTATCAAGCCTATACCGCGCGGCGCCGACAGGGGTTGCTACGAGGTTTACTAGTTATACTGCAGCAAAAAGATTCTGGATTTAAACATTTGAATTTTCTCAAAAACTGTTGGGTCCGAGGAATCAGAGATGCTGTTGCCTTTCAATTCCACACTAGCCACACAATATCACACTATCAAGCTCCCTAACCATGCAGTAATATCGGGCTATTTCTCTTGACAAATTGTCAAAATTCGAGACTTAGCAGGTGATGTCATGGCTGGCCAAAGCGTACAGAGACAGGCAGTCAAAGGGGAAATGCAGCACAGAAAAAAATGAAAATGGCTAAAATATGGATGCGTATAATCAAATTATTTTCTCCTGACCAATTAAAACTTTGCGGCCGTCAAACTTGTACAATGTACACTAACTACCCAAGCAATTGGGGAATTTCTATTGAAAAAAAATCGAGACTGTCATGGCTGGCCCAGGCCCAGCTGGCAGGCAGTCAAAGTATTGCACAGAAAAAAGAAAAATAAACACGGCGAAAACATTGATGTGTACGTCTAATATTTTTTCCAGTTATTTTTAATCTGCGGACTTCCAATTTGTAAAATGTAGCCACACTATCCAACTCCCTATACATGCCAAAATATCGGGGACTTTGTATTTACAAAGTTCCCGATGCTCGAGACTTAGAAACGAATGTCATTGATGTCCAAGGCCCACCTGACAGGCAGTCAAAGGGGAATTGCTGCACAGAAAAAGAAAAGACGGCGAAAAGATGAACTAGCATTTCATTCACTGTGTGGACTTCCGAACTAAAGAGGTCCACATCATAGTCCACATAAACCAGATATAGCGCGACGCTGTTCGGACGTGAGCACGGCCCACACAATATTTTCCCCTCTCTGAAGAACAGGTTTAGAGACATTTTGGGTAAGGTTTATCAATGGCAAATTGAAAAGAAACACTATAATGAATAATTGGAATAATAGAAACACTATACAAAAAATTGGGTGGAAAGAGTTTTCATAGTGTGAGTAAAATAAACATTTTTTTTTCACATGTTTTACTTAACTTCACGAAAACAAAAGAATGTCCACACTAGGTATGTAACGTAAACGTGTCTGCATGGGTGCGCGTGTGTCTAAATTTCTCCAGCTGCTTATATAGTCTGCGGACTTCAAATGTATATATATACCGTAATGTATAATGACACAATATCCAGCTCCCTATATCAGATGATTAAAAAATATCGGGGAATTCCTGTAAAAAATTGACCGAATTTTAGATTTAGCAACTTATGACACGTCTTCCAACGGTGCAGGCAGTCAAAGGGAAAATGCTGCACACGAAAAATGCGTGGCGAAAACATGAAAGCGTATGTCCAATATTCTCTCTCGAGTTCTGCGAACTTCAAACTTGTAGAATGTAGCCACACTATTAAGCTATCTATCCCGCAAAAATATTGGGACATTTCTAGTGAAAACTTGCCCAACATTCTAGAATTGTAGCAAGTCATGTCGTGGCTAGCCAAGGCCCAGCTGACAGGCAGTCAAAGGGAAAAGGCCCCACACATCAATAAACATGGCGAAAACATGGATTCGTTTACATCTAAGTTTCTCCAGTTATTTAATCAGCGGAATTTAAACTTGTATATAGAATGTACTCACACTTTCCAGCTCCCTATCCGTGCAAAATATTGGGATATATATTTTGAAAAAAAAATCCTAAAATTTGAGACTTATCAAGTCATGTCGTGACAAAGGCCAGCTGACAGGCAGTCACTAAAGGGAAAATGCTGCATACAAATATAAACATGGCGAAAACATGGATACGTTTGTCAAACTTTCTGCAGGTTTATATTTGGTCTACGACCTTCCAACTCCTTATAGAATGTAGCCCCACTATCCTACTCTCTATTCCTACAAAACTACAGGGGAATTTGTATTTACAAATTGCCCTAAACTCGAGACTTAGCAAGTAATGTCCAGGCGCGGTTCTACGGGTGTCTAGCCCACCCCCCCCCCAAAAAAAAATGAATGCACTAGCAAAATGTAAGACTTTGACGTACATGGGAACGGTCTCCCCCTAAATGAGAAGGGTGCATTTTGTACACTTCTGGTTAATTTAGTGTGCCCGATTGTGGTATTTTATCATCGCGCCCCATTCGCTCGTACCCCCGCCCAGCAAACAGGGCGCTGGGAAGGGCAGATGAGCTTCACAGAATCTTGTGAAGGAAGTTGGGATGCCATTCTGGGTAATTTATCATGACCTTTGTATAAAGCATCTGGCTGCAGCTGTAGAACGCGGTTAGCCAATGCGCGCAAATACTATCCGAAAAGTTTGCCATAGAAATGCATACACACCATACCGGATGTGATTTCTTTTTCATTGCGGACCATGTGGACACATTTTGAGCGTCGAATGATATGCATTTCGACCCTTCGTGAATTTGAAACGGAGCCTGAGCAACTGGCGGGAGTTGAAAATTTACAAAACAGATAAGTTTTACAGATTTGCCTATACATTATTATGCTTTTCAACCAAAAAAAGGGCCCCGCATTTATGAATGAGAATAGAAGAGTGACGAATGACTCAGTCTTAACGGCCGTTTCAAACCTTGCAGGATCGTGGCCGTGACGCCTTGCCGGTGACAGGTCACGCAAAATCTATCCAATCAGAGCGTTGATTCGTCAGCCCTTCCCAGCGTCCTGTTTGCAGGGCGGGGGGTACGAGCGAACGCTCCCCATAGAAAATATGACACGAGCCCCCACCCCACGTATTGATTTTCAGAGGACTAAGTGTCCGGAGAAAATAATCGGTCTACATTTCAGCACGCTTCCTTGGAAAATAAATCTGGATTCACCTTGCTAGCCCCCCCCCCCCCCAAAAAAAAAATTTGCTCTAGAACTGCGCCTGGCAATGTCATTAACGGCCATGGTCCAACTGAACCGGTAGTCAAAGGGAAAATTTTGCACAGAATTTAGAAAAATAAAGACGTCGAAAACGTGGACGCATATATTATGTACGTTTTTCCAATTATTTTTAAATCCATTGGAGCAACAGTATTATAGCAGAGATAGGTGGAATGTCTCCGTAAATCTGTTCTTTGATCTCGTGCTCACGCCATGAGATGTTCACCCTCATAAGAAGAGAAAGAAGACACAAGCCTTTACCTCCAACAAAGTGGTAACCAAGGCCAGAGAAGAACTGATATGCAGCACAAAAATATCCGTCTAGGTCCAGGAACCTTGATGCAGCTAAAGCCTCACTTGATGAAGCTTACACAAAAGTAGAAACACACGTCAAGTCCAAAACCGAAGAATTCGACAACATGCATGATGAAAACAAGCATGCTACTGCCTGGGCGGCTCTGAGGGGGCTTACCAACAAGAGGGCTTCCCGTGTGATCCGCGATGTGGGTGAAACAACCGAACAGCGTCTACACTCTAAAAAAAAACTGTATGGTTTCAGCTCTTCAGTTCTCTCCTCGGTAAACCAGAGCGGAAAACCAAGCTTGATGAAATCTTCATTCACAAAGTAGCAGATAGCCTGCCGATCTAGACTGAACCTTTCACAATGAAGAAGGTTAAAAAATGTCTGAGAAAGTTGAGAAACACCAAGACACCAGGTCCTGACACTCCCAGCCGAGTTGCTGTTTATTGTAACTTTCCTTGGAAAGTGAATAGCAGTAGTTATCGTGTAATGTAGCCATGATATACGTTTTGAACAGCGCCCCCATGGGAAAATGGTGTCCAGCGACGCCCCCTTCCCCCACTATTTGATTTTACGGGGGGCGGGTGTCCGGTGAAAAAAAAAAACCCATGTGGACCTTTCAGCACGGATGCAATTTTTGGGCGAACCTCCATGTAACCTCACCCCCACACGCCCCCCAAGGATGAGATACGGGGCTATACACAATAATGAAAAGAGCAATGCGCGATGTCGAAAGCGGGCAGAAGCGCCCTCAGGAAAATCAACGCGCAAACTTTTGCGTGACGTCACAATCACGGCGCGCTTTTCGAAGCGCATGGCAACCACGTTGCGGCAAAGGTAAACACAAAGTTTTGTTCTTGTTTAGCGTTCATCGTGCGAACAAGTGCTTTTTCTGAGTTGCGTATTGCGACGAAAGAGAGCGATTTTGGTTATCAGACTAGCGATCCAGCGATTCTACAATGAATCCTACAACACCGGGAACTCGTTCGGCTAAAAACCGGTAAGTTTATTTTGTTTTCGATAATTATTTGTTGAACTTTTTATGACCGTTTGATTCTTGACTATAATGAGAAGGCTGGTTCATGCTTTGCGCAAAAGCGCACGTTAAGCGAATTTTAATGACGTCAACAATTGAAGTTTCTTTGTGACGTTTGCTGCAACCCTATCTGCTTCGCCTGTCATGGAACTCCATGGGAAAAATATTACAAAGAAAAAAATGAGTACGTTTGATCACTAACAAGACACTCGGAATCTTGATTAATATCTGTGACAAAAACTGTCCTACGATAAATCTTCACATTATTTCTCATTTGCCAAGTTTTACCAATACGAATATTCTTTAAAGAATAAAAAATCAAAGGGTAATAAACATGCATTAGGTATTTTTGTTACACTAGGAAAAGTAAGTACAGAGGGCTGGGATCTTTCAGTCCAATTATTGTAAAACAGCATTTATGAATACAAGATGGCCTTCGAGGAACCGTTTCCCATTCCCTCTTTTGTTCCCTGTAAATAGTGCGACTACTTCCCAGGAAGTGGGCGATCATGGAGGGGATAGACCCGTAAGGATGTCCCCCTCCTTCGCTTCCAGGGAGACCCAACTTGGAGGGGATAGACCCGTAAGAATGTCCCCCTCCACGTCTTCCAGCATCACCCAACAATTGCCAAGGTGAAGTTTACTTCAAATACTTCAAACCAGTTTTGCAAACCTTTTCAGATTAAGGGTCTCCATACTTTCGGACATTTTAACTGTATGAACAACACACTCTAAAAATTAATTTGTCATTTTGACTAAAAAAAAATTGTCCAGTGATATGTCTCGTACGACTTACCTAAATTAGTCACAGAGTATTGATGACTAATGACTATAGATTAGTCAAGAGTCAGACTCGGACTAGAAAATATAGTCATATGACAAGAATAGAAACCTGCTTGATACGACTAATCTGTAGTCAAGCGACTTGCGCGATTTGTAACTGAATTTCTGACTAATCACACTTTAGTCCAGACAATATCCACTGAATTAGCACTTTTTTGTGTCCGTTCTAGTGTCTTTAATGGTACACCATAATGTGTACATCTCCGGGTCACAATGGGGTCACAGCTGACTTGTATCTCACTCGTTGTGCAATTGGATCACAGGGCCAGTGTTTAGCTCCTTGCATCTACCACTGCATGATCATGCTCACACCTGCAAAAGAAACACACAGAGAAAATCTTTCTTTATTTGTTGCATATTGTTTATTTTTCTCCTCGTTTTTTTTTTTACTCAAAATTTAATGTCCATATTTCAAAATCAACAAAATCGTGGTATGTTCTTAATCATGCAATAGTTCCCCTCCTATCTTAGGAATTGGTATATATATTGTTTGGCACAACAAACTCACTAGTGTGTTGCAAAGAAATTACACAACGACATGGCTGATACGTATCTATTAGGCCTACCGCATACGGTTTTGCAGCATAAAGATGTGCCTAAGTACAAGCATAAAATTGTGTTAGAGTCTCACTCGGTATCTATAGGCTACAGCTTATTCTTACTGATTCAACCCACTTCCCTCACAACCGTACTCTCATTTCATAACTCATGTCAATTAACAACTTCATACGAAATCATAGCTTTCCTACCTTCGTCATGGTTGAAATGGAGGAAGGAAGATGTCCGTTTAATGGCTGCCTGACAAACTGAGTGTAACATATCCGTATACACGTACGCCTAACAAAGCATCATCGATGAGTCCCGCTTTTTTTAAACACATCAACGGCGGGAAAATAACAAACTTCATTAGTCAAAAGGAATATATGACTAATTTTGACAAGTATTCGATCTTTCTTCAGAGACATTGACTTCGCGTCATTTGTCAAAACCACCACTGATGGCTAATTTAGGTTAGTCAATGACTTTCTCATACACGTAACTAATGTACATTAGTCAAAATGACAACTTATTTTAGTCATCACTCACGGCAAATTAGTCTTCCATAACAGATAATTAGTCATTCAGCAATTACTAAACAAAGTTATTCATTTTGACAAACAAAGAGGCCTCAATGACGAATTAATTTTTAGAGTGCACAAATAAAAATCATTCATGTGTCTTCATGATCGATCTTGTTTTTTCAACCTGCAATCAGTAGTTCTTAGTAAGCCCTATCAATTAAATGCTCGAACGAACAATCTACAAAGATTAACGACAACTGCAAAATTACGGCTTCATCCCCTCTCGTAAAAAAATCGCCTTTGAAAATTGGTGTCTGCATTTGTCAATCCTAAAGTTCCTTATCCGCTCTACCTTTTTAGGCAAGTGTTGGGTAACTTCCCAGTGGTGTCCTTATCACCTCTGGGATTCTACCGGCTGATTGGAACTCCGGATTCGGATCCTCAAAATCTCAGCCGCCAGGGAGGGGCTAGACCCGGTAGGGTGTCCCCCTCCGATGAAACCAAGGATGGCCCGCGTCTCAGGTAAAGCTACAACAATGCAACTCAAAGACGTAACTCTCTCTTAAAAAACACACACTTGATTTTCTGTTTTAAAACCAGCTAGATAAAGAATCTAGATGGTTAATCATACTCCTTTGATAGTTTGGGTAATATTTCATTAACTTCACTTCATAATTATCCGATGATGTAAAGATGTATACTGGAGACCAAGCTTGTGTAAGGAATGAAGCAGTGCTCCAGTTGAAGAAACTGACTGAGTGTTTGGTGATTCTCGATTATCACTTTAACACTGCAGGATCTTGTCGAGACAACCAGCAAATCCACCTGACCCTGTTCAGACGGGAAGCAAAGGCCCTGCAGCGAGCACCAGCATTCGAGATCAAGCCCGCGCCGGCCTTCGTGCCGCAGCTTTCGAGGCTCAGCCATCAGCCCCGGTGAAGCTGCCACGCGGTGAGACAACGAAACAACAAGTCCCCCTGCGAAAGGCTCGCCAGACCACCCAACTAGAAGCGCGACAACATACCGGTGAGTCTTCACGAACCACCCGTGCGAAGGACACCAAGGTCCGCTTCGATCCAACATCAACTGCAGAGCAACCCACCGGAGTTACCAAACAACATCCTCGGGATGGGAGAAGCTCTCCGCAGCAAACTACTGCATATACAGGCACCGTAGCACCTTCTATACCTGATGTCAATGCCACTCTGACCACACCACCGGCGCCTTCAGGTGCTGCACCACCTTCGACACCCAGAAAATGTACTCGCAAAAGGTCAGTTTAAGACAGACAACTCGAAATAAGTACTCATCGCATTCTTACATGAAACTGTCAGTTTTATACCAAGCAAGTCATGAAGTTGTGTTTATTCTAGTAATCGAGTGTTCCTATGGCAAAAAGAGGTCAGGAATTTACCCCTGGTTGGGATGCAAGTTTATTGCCGATGATCTTAGCAAATATCGCAAGACACTTTTTATCAGAACAAAAGAGAGGAAGATGATGGTGCATTGCCCTCGTCATAGTCAAAACCTTTCAAGTAGATTATCTTAATTAACTTCTTCTTCAATCCATCATCTTAAAGGAAACACCTAGGTGTCATCCTTAGTCCTCCAACTGAGACATCTAAAAGGATGAGGACGTCCTCTCCTCTCTCTGACGAGGAGGAACCTGAAACGATGCCAGCAAAGCAACACGTCACGATTGGCGTGCAGACTGGAAGCATGATAATGACTGGGAACATGGGAAGAACATCACCTCACGAAACCACGGGCAAGAGGTAAAAACATTGTCTGAAAGACGTTTGGTTTGCTAAGGTTTTGTCGTTCCATATCTGTCCTTCGTTGAAGGAAAAAAACAACAATCAGATTAGACCACGGATCCTCTACACAGATCCTCTGTGACGAGGATCCGTGATTAGACAGAGTGTATTGTTGAAAATAAGGAAATTACAGGGTTTTACTATAATAACTACAAAATTTCATAAAAGAAATAGAACCTACTTGGTGCTGCGCGAGGTTTTTTTTACTGATTCTTCAACATAATGATTTTTATGATTGAATTTTATGGTTAAATCTCCTCAAAGCGGTTGAAGCAAAATCCAAACACTGTCTAAGTACCTCTCATCCAGTCATCCTTCAGTTTCTCTTTCTCATCATCCCTCGTCAGGAGACGGGAAAGCCCGTGCCAGCCTACTCTTCCCTTTAAGAAGAGAAAATTCGAATCTGTGACGAGTCTGGAGAGTCACGACAACAGACCCTCCACCTCTCAGACATCAGAGTCGGTAGACTGTTTACCAAGAAAGCACAACCAGCAGCGTTCACGAGGTATCCATCCTAGATGTGCTTTCATAAGGTAAGCCTCCCAGCTTGAATGTTAACTTGCAAAGAATCATTAACTTCGGTTGAAAAGCTTTCCCGACTTCTAGTTCATCAGATGTCCCAACTACAACTACAATTTGCCTTTCAAGAATTAATAATGGAAAAGCTGATACACGTTCTGACTCACTGTACTTTCTGCATTTTGTCAAATGTAATTTCAGGAGCATTTTACCACCAATTCCTCCATCAAGGCAGACCACACGCTTACCGACCCCGGAGCGCCCACTACGAGGGTTCACTTCAGAAACTATTACCCAGCTAATGGGTTTGGTACATCAAGTTTCCTGCAAAAGGTATAAACACAACCCATAGAAGAATTTTGTCTCTGCAAAACAAAAGGAGTTATTTGAAGTTGATGAAATAATCTTACCTCAAAACAATGCTTGTGAAAAAGTGAATCTTCACCCAAATGTTTAAGGAAAACATGTCAAATCATTTGAGGTAGAGGGACCGAAGCGTTGGAAAATATTTTAGAGGGTGACAACAAATTGATTGAAAAATTGAAATCCCTTACTTTAATAACACTACATCTTCAATTTCAAACTGTTTTCAAGTAGGAACATATAATATTTTTACTTTCAGCATTTAGGGCAATACATTAAATTAACATGAAACGGTTCTAAATTCAAATTGAATCTGTTTCAAATTGAACAGGAAGCTAAATCTAGGACCAATGCCATCCCCCGAAGAAGGCCCTAGTCCAAATAAGAAGCCGAAGTCATCCACCGAGAGCTCGCCAACTCCTCCTGCTCCTCGCCCTATCTCACCCATCAACATCCCATGCTTAGACCCTGGTGATGTAGAAAGTGTGTTGAATGACCAGGGCTGCCCAGTAAGCCTCGGTGCAGGAGATTTCGGCGAGGTGCTACTGATGCGAAAGAAATCAGACGGTGGCCTTTTGGCAGTGAAAAGGCTTAAGTGCTCCAACTGCCCTCAGAAGGCCTACAGAGAGATGCTTGTTGAAATCAAGGCCATGATGGCAGTATCGGGGCTGAAAGAGTTCCCAAGATTCATGGGAATCATCGACGAAAGCACCTTTGCTATGGAGTTCGTCGGGGACTCAAGGACCTACTCAGCAAAGAGCGTGCATTCCTGCATGCTTGACCGAAGCATCCTGACTATCGCGGACCGCGCTCGCGTATCCATTGACATCACACGCGGTCTGATGGAGCTTCACCAATCAGGTTGGTTACACAACGATCTCCATAATGGCAACGCACTGGTTTGTACCGACCCTACCAGCTGCCAACCAACAGCCAAAATAATCGACATGGGTAAAGCTTCCAAGATCAGCAACCCTCCTCCTCCGAATCGGTTCTGCAAGAACGTGAAGGCTTACTATTACAAGAACTGCCAGCAAATTGCTCCTGACATTGTCGAAGGTATATCACAAGTCAGTGAGGCTAGTGACGTGTATAGTCTCGGTATACTGCTTAAAGATATTGCCCTGAACATCCGGGACCTGAAATACGTCAGAAACCTGGGGATAAGATGTTGCCATAAGAATCCAGCTAGGCGACCGACCTTAGCAACCGTGCTTGGAGATCTGAAGAAATTCCAGGAGAAATTGACGGCGCGGAAAATAAAAGAAACACAGACGAAATATCAGAGAAGATAGTGCTTATGGTTGAAGAATAATTAAAAAGAATGGACACATGATATTTCTTCAACCGTCCTCACCTTTCGTTCGTGTAGAAAATGGCCTTCCTAGCCAATCACAAAACTGACGGATCTTTCGAAATCCTTCAGAGGTATGATCAGTTGTCTTACCATTGCGCGGAAGTCTTTGGCGGATGTACCCAGATAGATAGGCTTATGTAAGAAGCTGCTGCTTGCTTAGCTTTGCATATAAGTTTCCGGCACACTTAAAATAAAATGTGAGCATCTCTTCTTTAACCGTTATTAGGGTCCCACATCACCACAGAACCTCTCTATAATTGTCCTAGCTCCTTGCTACCTTCGAATTATAGCCAGCGCAATGCGACCAAGCGCAGTAAGCTTGTCCTTTTAGCCTATATGAAATACTGTGGACACAACAGGAGGGGCTATATTTTGAGTGGGTTAAACTCTTTTGTATACATCGTATACCCAAGTTTACTCACTCAAAATAGCGCCCTCCTTTTGTGTCCACCACATCTCAAATAGGTCATAGTCGTAATAGACCTGTCCAGTCACAGTGAATTAGCAAGGGTATCAATGTAGATAAGTCGAAGAATAGTTATTCAAACTTCTTGATCGAACTTGGTCTTATTTGTTTTTGAATGGAGCATTGTGGGCTGCTACTGTGACTGCCATGCGCCACGAACCAATCGCGAGTTTATGTATTAAACACGTGGTGATGAAAGGTATAGAAAATACTTTGTCTGTTTAATGAAAACTGAAATAGGTGAAAAAAAATTCAAGGATTTGTTTCTCAATTTGTGCACTTTTGATTTCTGTGTCATTTTATTTATAAGTAAAAATGGACAACGCCTTTGGTTTGTGAGTTTAAATAAAACATTAGCGATCGTCAACAATTTTACTTGATTCACTGAAGCTTCGACACTTCGGCTCGAAAGCTGGAAATGATTATTTTAGTTTAGACTTCCTAATATTCTACCAGACTAAAATATTCAAAAAGTCACCTCCCCCCTAATAAAAAAACATTGTATTACAAATTTGAATTACAAGGTTAAAGATGTTTACTGTGTACATGTGTGAAGATTTGAAAGTTAAATTTCAGTTCATATGTAAGGTTACAAATAGTGGAGCGTTTATCCAATGGCTTCCAGAAGACTGCAATGATTTTTGTAGGAGTTTGCCGACGGATTACTGTAACACATGACAGACTATACAACACGCTGACATGTACGAAAGAAATCTGTCCAGGAGACAGTGCCTCAAGTTTTCGACGTTTAAAGCTATAGTCCATCATTTGTAATTTGTGCATTTTGTTCGTTTGAAGCAACAAAAGAGTTCAAAATCTAATAAAGGACACTGAACAACTAACCTGATAAAGTTTCAGCTAAGCTTCAGCTGTACATTCCGAGAAAAACAGCATTCTAAGATCTCAATTTCAAATCAAAAGTTACTGAATCATGTTTTGAATTGCAGCTATACGCGACGTCGCGCACTGATCCGACGAATTATAACAACCGCGCGCGCGTGTGCGTCGTTCCAATACTTGCGTGCGCTGCGCTGAATAACAAAACGAACTACTAATTTAAATTTTCCTACGGTGCTTCTTAAGAATCACCGTTGGAAATGCCTTCTTTCGTTGATTACTTCAAAATAGCAGCTTCCCAGAAAGAATAATTTCACAGGGAGTTTAGTTCCCTTACTATCTTTCAACTAAGTATGTTTTTCAACAATAATTACGCCAGTTACTTTTCGGATGGCTGCAAATGATGGACTATAGCTTTAATCCCCAACAAATCACTGTTTCCATCGGGGGAGATTCGGGCTCTCCCTTCTGGAAGATTCACAGCACACAACCTTCCAGTCCAAAGCTACTCAACAACAACCCCTTTTCCCGCGCGCGCGTCCTATCCTAAACTTATACGTTGTATGGCGCTGCTAGTGTGCATGCGCGACAGGCCCTACTCTCCCTGCTGACAGCGTCCCCATAGATAATCGCTACATCACCTTTTCTATTTGAAAAAGAATGCGTCCCACATTCAGTTAAAAAGAAAAGAAACAAAACTACGAGTACAAAATCTAAGGTCTCCACAAGCATCACTCTCCCAGGACATATTCAGAAGTGGTTTTCATGACAAGGCGGCCTTCGCACAATCTCTCTAACAGGTACCAATTTACTTCCATGATAAACTACCTCTCTGATTTTAATTTATAACTCTCTTATTCTCCCGTATCTAAATTACGGTAATGTAATCTGGGCGAGTACCAGCAACAACAAACTGAACGCTTTGGCTATCGCGCAAAAAGGCCCATTCGCATTTGCACTCTCTCACATCCCCAGGACCACTCTGCACCAAAGTTTGCACATCTATATGCACCCTCACTCTCACTGACATCAACAAATTGCACACTGGGATCTTTATGTACAAATTTACTATCAACCTTCTCCCTCGCACATTTTCCTCTTACTTCACCCCAGTTCATGAAATTCATGATTATTCAACAAGATCCCGCAATAATCTGTTTGTTCCCTTCAACCGCACCTTATATTTCATCAACACCCTTTGGTTTTACGGTCCTCGTTTATGGAATGCTATCCCCGATGACATAAGAACAGAGTCGTCAGTGGGTCGATTTTCGATCTCTTATAAACGAGTCCTCCTCTCCCATTATCTGACATAGTTTTGTTTCTTTCCTTTATATCTGCCATTGATTTCTCTCTTCTTTCTCTCTATGTTTATTCACCTTTATAGTCGTCATCGGTTTTTGAATTCCTGCTTTGTATTTTTTGGCCGTTAGCTATCGTCGTGTGAGTCTTTTGTCTTGTCTCTCGCGTCCGTGTTTTGTTATAATGTTGTTTTTTTCTGTTGTTATTGTCTGTAAAAGCTTTTTCTTACAAGCCTCGGCTTACTTAAACAGCCCCACACTCTTTCTTTTCTCTCGTATACATAAATCGAAATAAGTTTATCTTTTTTTTTTCAAAGCGTATTTTTCTTTGATTATCTTTGAGACATATTTATTGATTTGTTATCTTGCTATAACCAGATTTCTTTAATTTATGGATATGTTTTTCTAAAGGAGTATGGAATAAATATCTTCTCTAATTGAATCGAATTGCGCCGACGGACTTCCCCGGAATCAGCCGGCCCATCCGCGGTGACCTGGCGTAAGGGTGATACCCGCGTCAAGTGGCTTGACTAATTGCTTGATGAAGCAAATCCGAAGTGAATCTCGTCGGCTGTCGGAGGCGTTTTCTGGATCTGTTGGTTTTGGGGCACTTAGTTGGTCACACCAGCCCGTTCCGGAGTCACTCCGTCGGGAATAGCTGCTCCCATCGCAGAACGTGGTCTCAAGACTTGCAATTCTCCAAGCTTGTTGGGCTACTCAGCAGCTCTCGACAAACGTATAGTTTGTTTAGAGATTCATATGTAAAGGTGCCTTTTATTTGCGATAAAGAGAGCCAGTTCTGATGGGTGCTGACAGGCCGTGCAATGGGATTTACTGCACAAAGAGGAAACTACCGGCATCATGTACTACATCTTGCATTTTCTCCCAAACTTCTCAATATCGAATCATGCGATTCTCCCAACTTGTCGGCCAATCAAACAGCTTTTGAACAAGGTATAGCTTGCTAATTGCAATATAGGGAGTCAGTACGACAGGGGCTGAAAGGCCGTGCTATGGGATCGACTGTACATATAGGAAATTAGTGCATGACGTACTACATCTTGCATTTTCTCCCAAACGCATTGGTCTCAAAACTTGCATTTCTCCCAGCTTATTGGCCTACTAAGCAGCTTTCGATCAACGTATAGTTTAATTAGAATTTTCTATGTAAAAGTGCGTTTACCTGCGAAATAGAGAGTCAGTACTGCTGGGCGCTAAAAGGCCGTGCTATGGGGTTTACTGCACAATATGGGGACTAGTGGCATCATGTAGGCCTACTAAATTTTTGCGTTTTCTCCCTAACCCCGCAATATCTAGACTAGCAAAACTCCAACAGCTTTCGAAAAAGGTATAGGTTTTTTAGAAATTCTTACATAAATGTACGTTTTAACTGCGATATAGGGAGCCAGTATAACTGCTTAGTTTGCCTAGAATTTCCTATGATTAAGTACCACTGATCGAGATATAGAGAGGCGGTGTTGCCTGGCCCTGACAGGCCTTGCTATGGGATTTACTGCACAAAACGCAGTTTCCGGGATTGGGTGCATACATCTTGCATTATCTCCACAAGTCTTGAGTCCAAAGACTTGCTTGTTGTTGAACGTTGTAGAACTGACCAGCAGCTTCCGAACAACGTAGAGTTTGCCTAAAATGTTCTATGTTAAGGTACCTTTTGATCGAGATATAGAGAGGCGGTGTTGCCTGGCCCTGACAGGCCTTGCTATGGGATTTACTGCACAAAACGCAACTTGAGGGATTGGGTGTCTACATCTCGCATAATCTCGACAAGTCTTGGGTCTAAAGACTTGCTTGTTTTTGTACTTTGTGGACCTGACCAGCAGCTTCCGAACAACGTAGAGTTTGCCTAGAATTGTCTTTATTAAGGTACCTTTTGATCGAGATAAAGAGTGGCTGGCCCTGACAGGCCTTGCTATGGGATTTACTGCACAAGACGCAACTTGCAGGGTTTGGTAAATACATCTCGCATTATCTCCACGTGTCTTGAGTCTAAAGACTTGCTTGTTTTTGCACTCTGTTGTAGACCTAACCAGCAGCTTTCGAACAACGTAGAGTTTGCCTAGAATTTCCTATGTTTAGGTACCTTTCGATCAAGATATAGAGAGGCCGTGTTGCCTGGCCCTGACAGGCCTTGCTATGGGATTTACTGCACAAAACGCAACTTCCAGGGTTTGGTAAATACATCTCGCATTATCTCCACGTGTCTTGAGTCTAAAGACTTGCTTGTTTTTGCACTTTGTAGACCTGACCAGCAGCTTCCGAACATCGTAGAGTTTGCCAGAATGTCCTATGTTTAGGTACCTTTCGATCGAGATATAGAGAGGCGGTGTTGCCTGGCTCAGACAGGCCTTGCTATGGGAATTACTGCACAAAACGCAACTTGAGGGATTGGGTGTCTACATCTTGCATAATCTCGACGTGTCTTGGGTCTAAAGACTTGCTATTTTTGGTACTTTGTGGACCTGACCAGCAGCTTCCGAACACCGTAAAGTTTGCCTAGAATTGTCTTTATTAAGGTACCTTTTGATCGAGATAAAGAGTGGCTGGCCCTGACAGGCCTTGCTATGGGATTTACTGCACAAGACGCAACTTGCAGGGTTTGGTAAATACATCTCGCATTATCTCCACGTGTCTTGAGTCTAAAGACTTGCTTGTTTTTGCACTCTGTTGTAGACCTAACCAGCAGCTTTCGAACAACGTAGAGTTTGCCTAGAATTTCCTATGTTTACGTACCTTTTGATCGAGATATAGAGAGGCCGTGTTGCCTGGCCCTGACAGGCCTTGCTATGGGATTTACTGCACAAGACGCAACTTCCAGGGTTTGGTAAATACATCTCGCATTATCTCCACGTGTCTTGAGTCTAAAGACTTGCTTGTTTTTGCACTCTGTTGTAGACCTAACCAGCAGCTTTCGAACAACGTAGAGTTTGCCTAGAATTTCCTATGTTTAGGTACCTTTCGATCGAGATATAGAGAGGCCGTGTTGCCTGGCCCTGACAGGCCTTGCTATGGGATTTACTGCACAAAACGCAACTTCCAGGGTTTGGTAAATACATCTCGCATTATCTCCACGTGTCTTGAGTCTAAAGACTTGCTTGTTTTTGAACTTTGTAGACCTGACCAGCAGCTTCCGAACATCGTAGAGTTTGCCTAGAATGTCCTATGTTTAGGTACCTTTTGATCGAGATATAGAGAGGCGGTGTTGCCTGGCCCTGACAGGCCTTGCTATGGGATTTACTGCACAAAACACAGTTTCCGGGATTGGGTGAATACATCTTGCATTATCTCCACACGTCTTTGTAGACCTGATCAGCAGCTTCCGAACAACGTAGATTTTGCCTAGAATTAAGTTAAGGTACATTTTGATCGAAATATAGGGAGGTGGTGTTGCCTGGCCCTGACAGGCCTTGCCATGGGATTTACTGCACAAAACGCAACTTGCAGGATTGGGTGACTACATCTCGCATTATCTCCACAAGTCTTTGGTCTAAAAACTTGCTTGCTTTTGCACGTTGTAGACCTGACCAGCAGCTTCCGAACAACGTAGAGTTTGCCTAAAATGTCCTATGTTAAGGTACCTTTTGATCGAGATATAGGGAGGTGGTGTTGCCTGGCCCTGACAGGCCTTGCTATGGGATTTACTGCACAAAACGCAACTAGCAGGATTCGGTGACTACATCTTGCATTATCTCCACACGTCTTGGGTCGAACGACTTGCTTGTTTTTGCACGTTCTAGACCTGAGCAGCAGCTTCCGAACAACGTACAGGTAGCTTAGAATTTCCTATGTTTAGGTACCTTTTGATCGAGATATAAAGAGGCGGTGTTGCCTGGCCCTGACAACGTTGCCTGGCCCTGACAAACGCCGAAAAAATGAACTGCTGCATTAAAAAAGTAAACCACGACATTAGAGAATTTGCAAACCTTGGTACTGGTCAGTGCATGGTCAGTGGTGGTGGTCAAAATATAAGTCGAGTTAACTGCGATGTTTCAAAAGAAATCATGCTGTCTATAAAGACGGCAACTTGTCCTTTGTAGATCACCAGCCGGTCTCACCAGTCTCACCAATATGGCGTCAAATTCATTCATTCGGTGCGGCTCTTTATCCGCTATCCAGTCTTTGTATAGAGATCAGTGGTCGATCGTAGCTCAGGCGCAGCTTAAAGGGAATTAAACATCATTTGCTTTTGCTGTTATTTTCAGAAATGGATGGAATTAGGGGGTTGGAAATATATAGCAAATATAATTACACTGACTTTTTTGAGGTTTTGGGTTCGAAAATGCTATAAAAACCAAGAAAAACAATCATTTTCCTGTAGTCTGGTTCCCTGACTCCATATAAGAAGAAACAGAGCAGTATATACATTGGGGAATTGTAAGTCTATAGCTGGCTCATACCCGTTCATAGGTTTGTAATCGATTGCAAACAAGTGCGATGGTCAATTGGGGCCAGTATTTAAAAAAAAAAGCCAGTTTTTTCCAACGCTGATCGGCCGATCATTGTTGGAAATTGATACAAATATACCACTTTTCTTGAAAATGACAGTATACCAGGTGCCATGATTTTACAGGATGCTTTCACTGTCATTCACTAACAGTCCAGCAAGGTATTTCAAAATGATTTGGTAGTTTTATTTTTTGATGTTTGCAAATGTTGTATTTCCCTTTAATAAAAGTCAATCTACAGGTGTCGTCGCACAGGTCGACCTAAGCTTAGGCCGGTTAATGCCGGTGTCCTCAGGCTCCTATGAAAATCGGACCCATATTTTCCCTATTATTGGTTAATCCCTCGCATGTGACGGTCATGCTCCGGTATCAGGTCAAGTCGGACCCAAACCAAGTCGGACCCAAACCAAGTCGGACCCATGCCAAGTCGGACCCATGCCAACTCGGACCCACGCCAACTCGGACCCACTACCAAGTCGGACCCACTACCAACTCGGACCCACTACCAAGTCGGACCCACGACCAACTCGGACCCACTACCAACTCGGACCCACTACCAACTCGGACCCAAGCACGACCAACTCGGACCCAACAATGACTCAATCATTAGTATCAGAGATTAATCATTATATTTATAGGTGATATTAATGTTAGTGCTTAGTGAAGATATTCTGTAATAATATTGGGCAGAATGAGGCTTTTAGTTTTGTTGTTTTCTTGTATTGCCGCTGTGTGGAGCGCTATTTTATGATGCGTACAGTAAATATTGTTGCTAGACGCTTAGGCCCCCTATCGTTTTGAACGTCATGAAACTAAACGTGCTTAGCTTTTTGAAACCGTGACCTGTGAAGCTAAACCAAGAGATATTTTTAATTCACATGCTGGCTTTGAATTTTGTGGGATTTTTTTATGAATCTGTTTTACTTTTAATAATTTTGATTTAACTGTTCCCCCCGTGGCAATCATAGTGGAACATACAGGCAGCTACCTGTAAGGCCTTGAAGGGTAATCTTCCCAGAGCTCCAATACTCCTTTTTGATGATTGACATTGCATCTGTTTGTAGGGGATTAAACTTGATCATTTTTTTAATTCACTTGCTGGCTTTGATTTTTGTGGGGTTTTTTTATGAATCCGATTAACTTTTTATACTTTTTTGATTTAACTTTTTTGTTTAATATGGAACCTTCGTTTTTCTTGCAGTGTATGCAATGGTGTTCATGTGTTGTTTTTTTAAAATAGAGATTAGAATAGACTTTGTTTTTATATCTTATTTATTTTATTTATTTAGGCCGAACAAAAAAAAAGGTGTGTTTACGGTAACCCGACCGACCTGGAATTTTTTTGGCCAAATTGCCGACCTCAAACTTTTTATTGCCATTTTGAAGGTTGATAATTGACAAATTTCAAACATTTCAAGTACTTTTAATTATTTGCCACGAACAAAAAACACTTTCCACACTTGAATCTGACCATGATTTGACACAAACATTCCTGTGTTAAACGTGCGAAAATCGCGACGATCTCAAAACTTGAACTCTCAAACTACGAAGTACGATTATTTTTGCACAAACGCATCGGGGTACGCCTGGCTGGCCGACGGACGGCATGGTTCTCCCCACATACAAACGTGCGTACTGCGTATCTGCCCGATACGCTGGAATTGCGGCCGGCCCGATACGCCGACAAAAAAATGCCGATCACATTTTTTAGCCCCTGATACGCACAATATAATTATCATACACGTCATTAAAATGCACAATTTGATCGTTACATACGCCATTATTTCAAAATCTTGACCAAAATCCTGTTTTTCCGATGCATGTGTGATCAAAATGCACACATCGACCATCAGCAGCTCCCAGCTAACATACAGCATGGTGCACTGGTTCCCTTCGCCAGCTCGGAATCAATGCTATGATGAAGGACCGGAACCAGTGACTACTGCCTCTCTCCGGTCCATACTTCGTATCATACAGCATGATGATGTAGTGGGCCGAAGTTGGATCGTAAAAAATATTACCAAACAAACATCGCTGGAGAAAGAGAATTTCTGCGAATTAATTCACAGAACGTGATCTTTACTTTCTGTGTATGTGTTTTCCATTAAAATGACGAGATTGCAAAGCTCGAACTTGCGGCGAAACATCGTAGCGTGTTTCTGCAGTAGTGCAAGATTTTCGGGCCGTGAGCACGGCGCGATGTTCGGCCAGCCAGGCGGAATGTTGGTGGTGCCAGCGGCCGTGATGTATGTTAAGTATAAAGTGGAATCACCGACCTCAAATATATATTTTTAATTAGGTGAGGCAAGTTTTAATCACTTCTGATAGCCAGTCTTGATAATTTTCGTGGCGCAAATGAAAATAATCCAGGCACAAAATAAACATGATTCCTTGCTCTATGATTAGTACGAATGCTCCATTAATCAGCACCCCAAAAAATTGGCGAAATAATTTTTCGACCTACTGACGCTATTTTGAAAGACATGTAATCGGAAGCAAAAGTTGTTTTTTTCTCCACCTTAATTTCTTAATTTGAAACTTACATGTAAATGTAATGCATACTTTTCTAGTTAGGAAGCAATGAAACACAGGTTGTGAGATGTTAATTTTTTTTAAGTTAACAATTTTGATTTTTTTCTTTAATTACAAAAATATTAATAACCTACAAGATCTCCTCTGAATTTCAAGGACAAATCTTAAGATAAAGACCCCCAGATTTGCTCTAAAATGCACCAGAGAGCTTCTAAAGTTCAAACATTTTCGGGTTGTTGAATCACAGCAAATCTTCCCCCACATGTTTGAAAAAATCCTGGGGAGAACCCTGGCCGACGAAACAAATTAATTTGGATTGAAATGTATCGATTGAATATGTTCAATGCTTGAATAGTGGTTTTATACAATTTTTTGCGAAAGAACACGCATGGGCATGCAGAACTGAAATGAAAAAAAAATTACAAAATAAAATTATTTCCCTACCTACCTACCTGGATTTTTTTCAGGCCGTTATCGTAAACACACCATTTATTTTGTTTGGCCTTACTTACAATGTTTACTTATATTTATTGAGTTAATAATGTTATGTTTGAAAGTGTTTATGTTTTAATGCCATACTTTCAAATTTAATTTTTCTATGAAGATCTGTTCTTAATTTGTATACTCGTTACGTTGAAGTTTGGATTAAAAACGAAATAAATTTACTGTTAAATTTAGCAAGATGGTGTGAACGATGTCAATTAATATGTTTTAATGAAAATAAATAATTGTTTAAACTTTTAAAGCGCAATATGTTTAATGGAAACAAATAAAAATAATAAATAATTAATTACACTTTTAAAGCACATTTCAAAATAGCATTTCAATGCGCTTTACAACGACAAAAAAGTTATACTGCTGCAATACAGATATGAGATAATTTACCTTACAATTACAATGAAAATTTATACTAAACAGCATCACTGTAATAACAGATGAGAAGTGGACAAACTGTATGAAATGAATGATTGAAAACGATGTCGAATGATTGAAAACGATGGGTCCGAGTTGGTCATGCATGGGTCCGAGTTGGTAGTGGGTCCGAGTTGGTAGTGGGTCCGAGTTGGTTGTGGGTCCGAGTTGGTAGTGGGTCCGAGTTGGCATGGGTCCGAGTTGGTAGTGGGTCCGAGTTGGCTTGGGTCCGAGTTGGCTTGGGTCCGAGTTGGCTTGGGTCCGAGTTGGTTTGGGTCCGAGTTGGATCGAAACCCATGCTCCCACGTATATCCTGTTTGCAGGGCAGGGGTATACGGAGCCCCTAAAGGGACATCCAATTTTTTTTTTTTATCTCGTGCGCACGACATATATCTCGTGCGCACGACATAATTTATCTCGTGCGCACGACATATATCTCGTGCGCACGACATAATTTATCTCGTGCGCACGACATATATCTCGTGCGCATGACATATATCTCGTGCGCACGACATAAGTTATCTCGTGCGCACGACATATATCTCGTGCGCACGACATAATTTATCTCGTGCGCACGACATATATCTCGTGCGCACGACATAATTTATCTCGTGCGCACGACTTATATCTCGTGCGCACGACATAATCTCCCGGTTGCTTTGACAGAAGTACGTACACAGAAAGGTGTAACTTGTGTAATCCTAAGTGGCGTGGAAAGTCTAGACAGCATTTTCAGTGACTAAACAGGTAGTACGTGACCTAGGCCTATATCGCATTGAATTGAGTGTCATTCTGTTACTTTATCGTACATGGTTGAACATGGCACGTTAATTAAAGTTGTTCTGGTAATCCGTCTTGTCTAAAACTGAGCTCACTCAGTGTATTGGTAACAGACATGATGTCTAGAGTGTATGCATGTAATGAAATACGTATTAATCTCCTTTCAGGCTGCAGACAATGGATGCTGTCAACAACCTGAGAGATGAAGCCATCAAGCTGTACTTTGAAATGGGCCTTCTGTACAAAGATATTGTACAGATATTGGCGCTGGAGCATGGCATTATTTTATCACTACGACACCTCAAACGAATTCTAAGAAAACTTGGTCTGTTCCGCAGAAAATATTACTCCAACATTACAGATGTTGTCGAATTTATTCATGATCAAATCCAAATTTCTGGTAAACTTCATGGATACAGATGGATGTCCGAGAAATGCCACTTGCATAACTTACAATGTAAAAAGGAAGATGTGCGAATGATACTTCAAATTCTTGATCCTGAAGGCAACACACAAAGAAGAAAACGAAGGTTGCTGCGTCGCTCGTACTATGCCAAAGGTCCAAACTTCATCTGGCACATAGATAGCTATGACAAACTTAGGAGATATGGCATCTGCATCAACGGATGCGTCGACGGCTTCTCACGACGAATCGTTTGGATGAATGCGTACAACACTTCTTCAGATCCACAGCTGATTGGGGGTTACTACATGGAAGCTGTAGAATCCCTTTCTGGATGTCCAAGGTTCGTCCGGGGTGATCTTGGTACTGAGAATGGCCATGTGAAGCATATCCAGACATTTCTACAGATGGATGATGAAAACGATGAAGAGACAGGTCACAGCTACCTGGAGGGACCGAGTACAGCAAATCAAAGGATCGAATACATGTGGTCATTTTTGCGACGAGAATGCACCGACTATTGGATTTGTCTCTTTCAGGGTATGATAGATGAGGGCGAATTTGTTGGGGACTTCCTTGATGTCAATCTCGTACAGTTCTGCTTCATGCATCTTATTCAGGTGGGTATGTGAAATTAAAATGTGCATGCGTGGAGGTACTTAACCTATAAGGTCGATGACTCTAAAACCTGCTTCGATGTTTTTGAAAATTGCGAGTTGAAAAAGATTCCCTATTATTTTAAAGTTGAATATATAATTTATCGAATTGTACTTGTTTTTAGCTTTCCAATAAGTTATCACTATATAGCAAAGCTTGGTCCACGAGGAGTCAAATTAATTTCAATTTGGTAATTGTAGCGTCCCACCGGAGATGCAAATTAGAAAACCAGGGACTTGTATGCGCATGTAGGCCTATTAACTATTTTCAAGATAGGTGGCATGCGCTCGGTACCCCCAGGGGATATCA
>JASAOE010000481.1:0-25000 GCA_029964075.1 Patiria pectinifera
ATCTGGAGTAATGGGCCAGGTTAAAGCAGTGAACTTTCAGTGCGGTCAAACTATTCGTGCCGATTTCACTCCCTAAGATGTGTGGACACGAGAGAGGGTATTGTGAGCATGCGCATTCCGAAAATATGTTTGCCCCAACTTCAAATTGAATTGAGTTCGGCACAGCAATGGCACAGCGTTTAAAAATGTGCCGTGCCACTGCCGTTCAGCCCTGTCGAGCCAAACGATGGTGCCACGCCGAACCCAATTGGCTGGGCAATATGGTTCTAAATGCTTTGCTATCGCTGTGCCATCACTGTGCCATCGCCTTGCCGAAATCAAAGAGTCAAATTAATTGAGTTCGGCACAGCAGTAGCTCGGCATCTAAAGCGGGCCTTACAGGTCAGTGAAATGTCATTACCAGTTTTCTGCACTTAAAGTCACCTTTTTTGTGCTTGAAATAAAGTCTCATTGTAGAATGTCTCAGTAAAGTAGTAAAGTCTGTTACAAGCCAATATGGCCCATCAGGCCGGCATTTAACTCCAGTTTCCTTGGCATGAAACAACGACTGAGAATATTTCTATTCCCCCCTGGATGGGATTTCAGTCCATCGCAGGTTACTCCCCAGCTAATGCCAGTAGTACCCATTTATACTCCTGGGTGGAGAGAGGCAAGTTGGGGTGAAGTGGCCTTCCGAAGGATACAACATATGGCCAGCAGCTGGATTTGAACCCCTGACCATCTGGTCATGAGTCACGAACCCTAACCGCTAGGCCACACTTGCAAACAAGCGTCTGAGATCTCTCACTTTGCTCCCGGAAATTTTAAACATCATTCCCCCATCCCCCGCACTCTTGTTTATCTATTGATTTATTTATTAAGGTGGTTTTTCCTTTTCCTTTTTTTCTCATTCCGTTCTTGTTTCAGAGCTTCGGTGCCCTGAAGTTTCATCAGATGTTGGAGGCATTTGCGTAGATACCTGTGGTATTGACAACAAATGCAGTGGAGAAAATGAATTATGCTGCTCCAATGGATGTGGACATACGTGCACGGAAGGTATGCCTCATTTGAAATACAGATTAATGTATTTATTGATGACATAGTTTTGTTTTGCGTTATACGGGAAAGTCATCATTGCTATGGTAGTAGGCAAAGATCGTATGGCGCCGCGAGCAGTAGGTTGTAGACAAGCTTCAAAGCTGTGATGGATAGCCAAAAAACTGTGGGGGAAAAAAACGGAGCCAACTCCCAGTGCTGGGTCGGCACGATTATGAAAACCCTACATGGCACAGGTAGTGACCATCATGCCAGTTGTTAAAAAAATCATGGTTAGTTTACATGAGAATAAGCTCTGCTGTTTAGTTTACAACACACAATGTGGTTTCTAACCAAAGGCTTGCCTACTGCAATGGTGGCTGACTACGGGGGAAACCGGATGGTCACGTGCAACCTCGTGCCCCGTGGGTACGATCTTGCAGCGCCATGTTGTTTCCCATCATGCCTTGCGCGATCGTAACCCCTGGAATTGTGTAATTTAAATATACCAAAATACGGTACATTATAATTAGGGCTGCAGTTTATCTGTTTTACCTGCCGGCGCCATCTTTAAAATGTTAAAAGTTGTGATTTTGAAGAATCAATCGTTTCAAACACAACGTTCGGACGTTGTGTTAATTAGCAAAGATTTGTATTAAATGTACGTACCCCTTTCGTGCCTTTACAACCACAGATACAGGGGGTTTTTTTAGCGAAAAACGCGGCTGACATAATCCATATCGTACAGGCATCGCGACTTTTGAATCATAATTTTTTTTTCGTACGTGACGTTACGTGCAAAGCTAAGCACGCGAGCGCGAGCGCATTATGGGCGCGCCCGGGGTGTAATCTTCGAAATGCCCGCACAGTACGCTGTGAATAGCCATTCAGTGTCATTTACGTCATCATCACAGCCAGGGGTTAGTGTAAGGAACGAGCACGTGCCCCTGGAGTCGAGGCTGGGTCACGTGATACTTTGATGTCATATGATCTGACTCTGTTCTTTGGTCTATTTGTAAAACGTGAGGTCAGCAACAATGTCAGAGTTCAGAAAATATCCTTCAGTTAAGCCCCAGTCACACATTCAGTGTTTGGATCTACAGATATCCACTGTTTAAAATTCGCGATAAACCGTGGGAGTACCGTATTCATCCATAGTACCTCCGTGGTTATCCGTCATTTTCCTTGGGTATTTGTGGAGGGGCTACGGAAATGTTTAACTGTTCCAAACTTCTGTGGTGAATCGTCATGAAAATCAATCCGTAGTGCAACCGTGGGACATCTGTAGGACAACCGTACTAATTCGTAGTGTTATTCGTGGCTATTCGTACATATTCTTGGAGATTCGTAGTTCATTCGTGATAGAAATCTCTACGAATTCGCTACGAATGTCCTGCGTATATGCCTGGATATGCTAGGATTGTGTTAAGATTGTTCTACGAATATGTATGCTTTATTCGTAGAAAAACCTTGGTCATCCGTGGCCCAGTCCCAGACAACCGTGTCGTTAACGTCATTAGTCTTAGTAACACTGTTGATATTCTTCAACAATCCGTCCATATTCTAGACAAACCGTGGTGTATTCGTAGAGAAACCTTGGGACAGTCATGGCTATCCGTCCTAATACCGTAGAAAGTCGATTTCTCCACAAATCTCGACGGTTCATCGTGATCGATTGATTCTTGGTAAACCATGGATATTCGTAGCTCCAACTATGAATGTGTGACTGGGGCTTTACTAATCAGTGGTATCAAGCAACAGCTCTAAAGGTAAAATACAACATTTGCAAATTAACCCCCAAATCCATCCACTGATCTTTGCAATCACTTGATCTGTATTGCAGGTTGCCAACCGGTACTGTGCAAGATGAAATGTCAGCACGGCTGGGCCCGCAATGAGAGGGGATGTGAGATCTGTGAATGCTACCAACCGGAAGGTGAGTACAAACCAACATTTGACGATTGTCACTTGGGACGAACACTGCAGATTAATGTACACATATCTATGGGGTCATTGGTATTTAAAGGGACTATGTAATGGGATTTTTAATGCAGTCCTTGCAAATGCTCCTTTGTGTCCCATTGCCCTGATTTTGGGTTTTCAAAGGGGGGGGGAGGGTTTGAGTGAATGAATGTGTGTGGAAGGCACACCCTGCTAGGGTGGTCCAGGGGCAGTCCCCTGGAAAGTTTTGAAATGTTTTCTCCTGCTTTTTAATGCAATTTGAGAAGGAATTTAGGAACTTTAGCTTTCACTTTATTATTTTTGGCCGTATTTATTATTAACGACAATAGGTCCAGGTTTTGCGACCTCGCACTCAATCTGTACTCATTTCCTTTTTTTTACTTTTCAACACAAAGAGACTTGCACCAACGGCAAGGTTTACCAGGACTGCGGCAGTGCCTGCCCGGCGACCTGCGAAATCGTCCGCAGTGGTGCGTCCTTGGCGTGCACGTATCAGTGCGCCAGGGGTTGCGCTTGCCCGCACAACACCGTGCTGGACTCTGACAACACGTGCGTGGTGGAGCGGAACTGCGGGTGTTTGTACGACTCGGATGCTGACGGCGAGAATGAGTATTACCGGGTAAGTACTCAAATGCGCAATGTTAGGGGGCGCTGTCCAATGATCACCAACTGCAAAAGAATCATAGACATCTTCAGGAAAACCTAGACGTGAAGAACCTATACTACTATATTGTTTGGTAGCGACCACAAAACGCTGCATCCTATGACCGCCACAATCATTTAGTGTAATTTTATATATCACGCTTCATGCGACCGCCCCCTTCCATGTTTGATGTGCCAACAATTAGCGTTCAAGTTTATGGCCAGGAAACTTCAGGCTCATGTCAAGTCAAGATTTTTTTTTAAGATGTCTATGAACAGAACTGGAACAATGTTAGTGCACCTTCACTAATATTTTTTAAATTCGACCTATTGACAGTGTTCTAATGCGTAATTTTTTAATAATGTGTTAAATTTTATAACGACATATCAAATATCCTTTGAGATGCGTTTTGATGTTCAATCACCAAGCTTGCTTCTCACCTTTGTGTTTTGTTGATCCATCCCTGATCTGTCTTCTGCCCGTTTGAAGATTCCTCTCAGAAATATTTCTAACAATCATGTAACATGCTGTAAATGCGAAGCACTCCGAAATTATTTCAAATTTTGTAAAATGCTCGGCTTTTAATCCTTAAAGGGTCTGTTCCAAGGAACACATTCTGTGCATTTTCTACTCCTCTTAAATGTATGAAAACTGTTTGACATCCTTGTTTTGGTTAATGTAATTGAAAAGTGCACTTCTTTCAAGGTACTGAATATTTTAATTACTCCTACTTCTAAAGTTAGTATTTATATCTGGTATCCTTAGGTTTCTTTGGAGGTTTCAGTTAAGTTTTAGACCTTCGAAAAGATGAAAAACATGGGCATTAGTAAACCAAAACTGGATAAGAAGAAATTCCAATTTGTTTTCCTCTTTGAACAGCTTGGTGATTCCTTTACTATGGGCAGTGAGCAGTGTCAGTGTCGTCGCAATGGACAAGTGACATGCGATACAGGTACCAGATTAAGTGATCACGTATTGTGAATATGTACTGACTTCATGTGAATTATATCAATGGCATGCGTGAACCAGTGTGCATTTGTCTTTTAAAAATAAGCCAGTTCGATATGTCAACTGGGCATGCTCACAATGATATAGGTCATGGCTCATTCAGGATAATCGAATGCTCATCGAAGGCGCATGGACGCGCAAGGAGACAGTCGCAAGATGCTTGCGCGTTAATTACAAGCAGAAGTGGTGTTCGCATTCACATCGCGTAACATTGCATCGGCAATTTTATCCCGAATGACCTTTGACCTGGACTTCTTCATCGAGATACCAGACTGGCGTATTGCTGACTGCTGTGATGTGTGATATGGCGTTTTCCACGGAGCTCCTTCTTGTGGTCATGAAGCACCATGCACGGAGTCCATATACTTGGAGACTCGGGAAAGGCCTGTGCACGCACTCCCAAATTGATAATTTGTTCATTTGTTTGTCACTCTGTAGTCTGCCCGCCAGCCAACTGTCAACTCACTGGCTGCCGATACGGTCATGCTACCGACGAGAATGGATGTGAAACGTGTAACTGCAACCCTGGCCCTGAAGGTAAAGCATATCTCTCATTCACAGCAGATTCAAGTAACTTTGACTTTAAAATGATACTTCAAAACAAAACAAAATCACTGTATTTTGCACTTGCCTTAAGCCCACATAATTGTGGTTTTGCTAGTGTAAAACTGCGGAGACATTTGCTGGTTCCCCGTGTGAAATGTGAAATGTGTATTTTTTAGAAGAGCCAGAGGTATTATCTGCATTTACTCTTTTAAGGAAAATGACGACAGTCAGACCATAAACAGGGAAAATCAAGTGAAGAAAACCTGTGGTTCTTCTCTTTTAGAGTTAGTCACTGGACTTGATCATTTTTCTTTTTTATGGACCTGCTCAAAAGAATGCCTGAGCAAAATATCCCTGAGGAAGTAAGTTTTCCAAGACCCACTTTTAAGGCTCTTTGACACTCTCCAACATCTCAGTGATAGACCCTTGTCGAACCTCTGTAGACCTGATGTCGAGAACCCCTTTCACATTAGCAAGAATCCGACACGGCTTCCACCGGAGTCCCGCCACTCTACATGGGTGAAATCCAACCCTGGGCAGGATCAGGGTTGAGAAACTCTACCCTGGTTGAAAATCCAAAATCTACTGCAAACCCCAAAATCCAAAGTCTACTTCTAATGTGTAAATGTAAAATGCCCATGTTCAATTGAAACTGGCTCCGCTCACAGTAGATGACCCATGTTGATATCTACATGGGTAGAAAGCCCTTTTAAGTCGAGACGTCTAGCCAATCATTCCATAAAACAGCTCCCAAAGTTTAAGTCCAACTTTTTGCCTGAATCCGTGTTCAACGGCCAATGTTTTCATTTGCAGAGCCCTGTGAGCCTTTGAAGTGCCGACGCCTGTGTCGCAATGGATTCAAGATGGAGAACGGATGCCCTATCTGCAAGTGTAACAAGCCACCCCGAAGTAAGCTCTCTCACTCAGACTCATGCTTGCCAGAATGTCACCGCCAAATATGATTTTCTTACATTTCTTGATTTTGGAAAATAATTGTTATGTTAACTCCTTTCCAATAATGAATGTTTATAGTACAAATGTTTTCCTGAAATTTACATAGTATTTCACATATACCAGTGTTCACGAAAAAAAACACGTTTTGGCAGTACAAGCATAAAAGCCAGTAATGAGGAGCACCTAAGGATAGGTTATCCAAAAGCAAAATGATTTCACACTTGGAGAAAGCAAGAGAGCACGTATCGTCACCGTTTTGACGACGTGACAAATCTGCGTGCACAGCTGCAAAACCAAGTTTTGAGAAAATTGTATTGAAGTTGGTCAATTTTTCAAATCACGTTATCGCATACATTTCTCTCCCAAAATTTAAAAATATATATCTGATGTGATAGCCCATTAGTAAAATAGTCAAATGGACTTGCTCTGTTTTTCATAGTTTTGAAGCATGTTTAATTAGGAGACGTTACTAAAGATATTCGTCACTCCGTCAAAACGGAAATTCTACTTAGTCACAAAAAATGCAGCATATGTTTGCACACAGCGCGTTCGCATATGCATCATTTGTATATATTCGAGAAAGCAGATTCATCACTTCGTCAAAATGCAAAATTGTACAGGCAAATCTAAACATAGCGCATGTGTAAAATCAGTGAGACTCTGTGACGAATACAGATTCGTCACTTCCTCAAAATGACAACAGTGTAATTAGCGTAATTGATAAACAGTGGAATTCTGTGTCTCGAAATGAATTTGGTAATCGTGTAGAAGACATCACAAAATGTTAGAATATCCACACACAACAAATTAAAATTGCTTGAAATTTCAGTTTTTAACAGATTCCTCACTTCCCCAGAACGGTGACAATATGTAATCAAAGCCAAATCATTACGTTTCTGTGCTACTATGCTAAGCACTAGATAGATGCTGGTAATTTACACGCAAGCGTCGTGCGCCCGCATTCGTGCGCCTTCGAAATGTTTGATTATCCCGAATGACCTTTGACCCATATCATTGTGCACATGCGCAGTTGAATTACCAAACTGGCTTATTCCGGCAAAACAATTATCTTCCTCTCCCTTATTTTAATTAAAAACCAAAATCCATCTGGTACAATTGCCAGTGTATGAATGATAATTCAGTGTTGTACTCACTCCCATTTACAGGGCTGTGTGAACCCGCAAAGTGTAGAATGTACTGCACATACGGATTTGCTGTAGATGAAAACGGCTGCGAGATCTGCCAATGCAATCCGCCCCCTGGTAAGTTAACAGCATCACAAAACAAACGCTTGAAGAATTATGAGACAACACCATCGCTGTTCAAAGTCCAGGGGCTTTGTGGTGTAAATTGCGTCCTCGCATTAATTCCTTCAGATACGTTAAATAATTATTGATTCTTAGATATGACTAAGATTAAATGGATTTGATAGACTGGATTAATGGGTATGGTGAAATGAATTGATTTTTGTGTGCTTCTTCATCTGAACAAGTCCAACAATGATGGGTCCATGATTGAAATGTATTTTCATTAATTCCTCACACATACAGTGAAGGCCAATCCTATTGGACAGAAGTCCATCACGTTGGTTTGCATTAAAAGTTTGTTTGCAACTGCGTAAGTCATTTAAAGATGTCATATACTCTTCATGCTCTTCAACGAACAAGGTGTTGTTTTTTTCTAACCAATTTTCTAGGTCTCATACTAAAAGTCAAATTATATTGTTAGAAAATAGCAATTTAACATCAAATTCTAAGGTTGGTGAAACTCAAAAATATTACTGATGAACAGTACATCTGCAGACATGCTCAAGCAAGGTGCATCAGCGCAAGAAATATGCTTTGGAAAAAGTGTGCAACACGCATGCGAACAGGGAAAGCTTATGTATTAAGATAATGTGGGACTCCAACCCATGACCTCCACACAACCAATACGCTTTTTATGCCCCGCGGCGAAGCCGAAGGGGCATACTGTTTCCGCCTTGTCCTTCCGTGGGTGGGTGGGTGGGTATGTGGGTGGGTGGGTGCGTGGGTGTGTGTGTGTGTGTGTGTGTCCGGACAAATCTTGTCAGCACGATAACTTGAGAAATACTTAAGATATGAACTTCAAATTTGGTTTGTGGATTGTCCTTGGTAATCATAAGAAGCCTTTTGCATTTGGGGCTGAAAGGTCAAGGGTCAAGATCACAGTAGCTGAAACAATGATAATTTTGTCAGCGCGATAACTTGAGAAATACTTTACATATGAACTTCAAATTTGGTTTGTGGATTGTCCTTGGCAATCCTAAGAAGCCTTTTGCATTTGGGGCCCAAAGGTCAAGGGTCAAGGTCACAGTGACTAAAACAAAAGAAATTTTGTCAGCGCGATAACTTGAGAAATACTTTACATATGAGCTTCAAATTTGGTTTGTGGATTGTCCTTGGCAATCCTAAGAAGCCTTTTGCATTTGGGGCCAAAAGGTCAAGGGTCAAGGTCACAGTGGCAAAAACAAAAGAAATTTTGTCAGCGTGATAACTTGAGATACACTTTACATATGAACTTCAAATTTGGTTTGTGGATTGTCCCTGGCAATCCTAAGAAGCCTATTGCATTTGGGGCCAAAAGGTCAAGGGTCAAGGTCACAGTGGCTAAAACAAAAGAAATTTTGTCAATGCAATAACTTGAGAAATACTTTACAAGTGAACTTCAAATTTGGTTTGTAGATCGTTCTTGGTAATCCAAATAGGCCTATCACATTAGGGGTCGAAAGGTCAAGGGTCAAGGTCACAGTGGCTAAAACAATAGAAATCTTGTATTTATTCTGAGATCATAGGGATTAGGGATTAATTCATTTAAAACCTACAGAAGACACTAATGCTGTCAATGAATGTTCCATGTGACCAAGGTAGGTACATGTAAGTTGATGTTAAAAGAGTATGTGTTTATAAATTATATGTCATGGAAACAGTCACGGTTGCGGGGCATTTGTGTTTGTAAACACACCTTACTTGTTTTATGTTGCCTTGCTAGATCAGCATTCAGTATTGTAGTCGAGTCAATTTCAAGTCCATCACAAGTCCGGTCAAAAGAAAATCACAAGTCCTTTCACAAGTCCAGTCAAGAGTTACAGGATAAACAGTAACTATTAAGGAATGCTGTAGTCAGGGCTCAATTGAATAACTTGTGACTTGAGGCTGAAGGACTTGTGACGGACTTGTGATAGACTTGTGATAGACTTGTGATAGACTTGTGATAGACTTGTGATAAACTTGTGATAGACTTATGATAGATTTGTGATAGACTTGTGATGACTTGTGAAGACTTATGATGGACTTATGATGGACTTGTGATGACTTGTGAAGACTTGTGATAGACTTGTGATAGACTTGTGATGACTTGTGATGACTTATGATGGACTTGTGATGGACTTGTGATAGACTTGTGACAGACTTGCGATGATGTAATAGACTTGTCATAGACTTGTCATAGACTTGTCATAGACTTAAGATAGATGTGTGACGACTTGTGATGGACTTGTGATGAACTTGTGATGAACTTGTGATGGACTTGTAATTTATGATTGATTTGACAATTACACTGTCCAACTCAGCAGCAGTTACCACAACCAGTGACTTACGATTGAATTCTTCTTCTTACGAACTATTACAGATGTCGTGTGTGAAAATGGCAAAATCTACCAGCAGTGCGGCAGTGCCTGCCCAGCGACCTGTCAGAGTATTCGCATCGATGAGCCTATCGCCTGCATGGCCATGTGCGTTCAGGGCTGCTTCTGCCCTCCAGGTACCGTACAGGACTCGGACGGGATGTGCGTCAAACAGCGGCAGTGCGGTTGCCTCTATGATGCCGACGGTAACGGCGACAGGGAATACTTCAAGGTAAATGAATGGTTAATCAAAGAAAAAAATAACCGGAGCAGGATAAGAGTTTGCAATCTCTTTGACAACCTCACAAGTTTACTACCAACTGTCTTATCCAGAGGCCAATTTCGTGGCACTGTCTCACCGTTAGCAGAAACTTTCCGCTAACTCAAACAGAAAAATGTGCCAATTTTAAGCAGTACCAGTATTTCTTGTGTGGATGTGCGTGCCGTTTCGCCTCCATTCAATCAAATCTTTCTCCTCAGGTCAGCGTACCCTTTGCAGTGCGCACTGCTTACTGCTTGTGAATTAGAAAAAGGCTCCAGGCCTAGCCCTACTGCTTACATGCTAACATTGCAAATGAAAAGCAGTAGTTGGTCACCGTAGGGTATGATCAAGCCTGCAAAATGTTGTTTCAAAATTATGCTCAAGTTTGCATTTCTCTGATTCCTGGGCCACAATGTGCCCTTTTTGGGGCACAAAACTAAAATGTTGAAGGATAGCCCAATGAGATTGCCACCAAAATCTGGAAGGGTTGATAAGTACAATTGGATGTCTTCCAAGTAGTTAGTGGCTTTGCTCCAGTGGGGAGCCATTAAATCCTTAACTATTGTTTGTTTGTTTTGGGGGTTTTATTTTGGGGGGGGGGGGTTGGGGTTGGGAGGTGAAACAGAAACATTTTATACCGTTAGGCTTTGAACCTTTCACCTATTGATAATCAGTACCAGTGCTCTGTCAACTTGCCGGCCCATTCATCTTTAAGCTATAGGATATGTTCTTTACCAAATTAGTTGTGAAGTGTCCTTGGGCAAGCCACTTCACCCTACTTGCCTGTGTCCACCCATGGTTACAAGCATTAGCTGGGGTGTTACTTACATGTAACTGCAATGGATTCACATCTGCAGTCTTAATCAAGTCTTCCAAAGTCATTATTATTATTGTTATTATTATTAATGGTTTATTATATTAAACTTTCACGGCCATAAGGCCAAATTGCAGTTTAATTTACACACATTAAAAATCGTTATATATTAAAATTACAGAGAATTACATCGTGTAAAAGATACATTAAAAAGGTAAATCACAACAAAATACACACAAGTAATAAAAATTAAAATCATTCAAATCCGACTGCGTAAAATACGCAGTCGCAGTCCCCCCACAGAGATGGCCGTCATTGAGTGAGCTCTATACATTCATAAATACCCAACTTACTTCATGTAATAAGTTAACCAGAAACTGTGACAGTGACTGGTGAAGCAGAAGTCTCAAGCTCTTAAATGAACTGTGATTATTGGGCATTCCTTTGTCATTGTTCATTTTGTGTAGCTTGTGACCTGACTTGTGACCTTACCTCTAACCTTTGACCTGACTTGTAACATAAAGGGTGATTTGAGACTTGTGGTTGACTCGATTACAACTTTGCGGGCATGTCATTCCATTCCGAAGGATTGGAAAAAAGGAGTTACACTTTGGCGTGAAAAGTCACGTTGGTTTAAGACAGACTTCTAATTTACAGTGGTACAACGTTGCTTGTAGTGTAGGTTCTCAATTTACGCGTATAAACTTTCCCGTGTTCTGTTTTGCAGCTGGGAGAATCTTTCCACTGGGGAGTTCGCAGGCACACTCGGTGTCAGTGTCATCGCGACGGAGAAGTGATCTGCTCAAGCAGAAGGGAGCGATTCCATTCTTGAAAACTATCAAATGAATGCAACGTCTGAAATGCTGAACAAATGTTGACAAAGAATTAGCAGAAAACGACCATAGTTTTTACAAAATAATGAAATTGTAGAGCAAAGTTTTGCAATCAACTTTTGCAGCAAGTAGGTAAAGGGTAGCTGAAATTCTAACAAGACTTTTTGAAGGAGAGAATATTGACAAGAAAAAAGCAGCTTTTATAACAAAGATTGTGATTGGCTAGTTACAGCTCGTGCAACAGAGTTCGTGATTGGCAGATAGATAACTATTAATAATTACCAGAGTTTTGAGTGGCTATGTCTGAACAACTTGGCTACTGCAGCCAGTAATACACACATTTATGGGAAGTGGCTTCGGCTGCTTCCATAGCTGCATACGTAATTGCTAGCCGTAGCCACGTAATTTGGACCCAGCCATACATAGGCTCTGAAATTAGATACACATGTGAATCTCTCAACATGAAAAATAGCGTTGCATACTACACTAGAGAGTGGTAAGCTTATAATAACCAGTGTTAAGTTTAATTTTAAAAAATTGTTATTAATATCATGAAGTACATTTGCTTGGCGTCTTTATAGCATGGCAGTTTGATTTTGAAATGTGGTTTCTTTAGTTTATTTTCCTTTTTAGTGTTTTCATACAGTTACCTCAAAGGTATGTTGTAGCACCTTCTGTCTTTGAAATTTAAAAGCTTGTCTCAACCGTTGTATTAATCAAAAAGTTGTGTGCTGGTAAAGAGTTACTTCTTTTTTCAAATAAGAGTTCACTTCAAGAGTTCAATAACAATGAGTGGAAAGTGGAATATCCCGTATTTGTCTATGCTGAACGGAAAATCAGTGTACAGGAAATGAAATTTTGGGAAAATATTAATGCTTACATTGAAAATTATGATCTACATATTGAGTAAAAACTTTGATTTCTCAAGTCAAGGAAAAAATTGTACATCACAGAGCCGAATTTGAATGGATAACATAATTGATATTGCAAGGTTTTAGCGCTAACACCACCAATTGCAGTTGTTGAAACAGTTTTTATTCTAATGTCAGTTTTTTTAATTTTCATAAGTTTGTAGAATGCTTCATATTCATGTGTGCTAACTTTGGTATAAAAGGTTGTGCTGTGTAGAATAGGCATGTATTTCTAAACAACTGGTTAAAATTATATAATGTGAAAAAGAATCAGGTAAGAGCCATAAAATGAGAGAATTTGTACAAAACAGAGAGATTGACGTAAAATCCAACATTTTTAAGGTACATGATGTTGAGAAATTTCTTTTCTTGTTGAAATAAGGGAGGGTAACAACGTCAGTTTTCTCTGTTTTACTAGTGTTCATACTTTTTCCTGGTTTTCTTACCTTGCCCCTACTTTTCCTACTTCTTAGTCCAACAACTCCGAAAAATGAAATCTCGTTGAATATTTTTATAACAGTGTTACACACTGTCATATCACACAATGAAGGGCTTGGGCGCAGTACTGCAACTGTACTTCCAAGAGCTTAGTTGAGGATGGAGCACAGGTGTTGTGAGTACAGAACATGACCAAATGAGGCTTATGACGCTGTGGACATGGGTATCCATGAAAACTACCTCTGAAAGCAAGCAAAGATCCTACTTTTGTCCTCTTTTTTGTTTAATTTTGATCATATCCTACTTTTTCTTCTGGGTCTGCTTTAAAAGCCTGCAACGAATTACATTTGCGAGATATTCACTTTTGATTGACTTACTTTTGTCATGCTAGTTCGAGAAATAGGTCCTAAAATGTCTGCCCTCACAAAAAGCAAAACAAAATAACATTTTATTCATAGGACAAAAGTTAATGGGTTTTTTTTTTCATTTCTTTTATGTGACCAAGAAATGTTTGTTCATTAATCATAATTTTTATGATTGTTCGCATTCCTGTTATTAGGATCCTAAACGTAAATGTAAAGCACCTTCGGTTTTGTAGTTTTGTACTGAAATTGAATGTGAATTACTTGAAAGAGCAAGTTTTGGCACCACACATCTTCAGTAGTCCTTACCGTCAATAAATAAATCTTCAATGTGTGTTAAGCTCGGATCTTCAGTGTTCCGGTTTTATTGTATTCATGTTTTTGTTGGTAATTGGGCCTTGGGATCGGTTCTGTACATCCTGTTATTACTCATCCTCTTTTATGTGACCTTTGCACGATTGGAGAATGGAGATTTACTGGCAAACCTTTCCATACCAAATTACAGCTTAGCAACCTATGGTAGGCCTAGGCCGCGAATGCCTCTTGTGGGTGCAGACCTGTAAATTGGCCCAAAATTGCCTACGCGATCCAAATCGCAATTTGTGTACCCTAACAATCTTTGCTAGTATCAGAGCATTTTGTGGGCCATGAACTTGAAGGTTTGTAGAAAAGAAGGGCAGAAGCCGTGCACGTGACTGCAAGCTTTTATTTCTGTGTAATTTGGATGGAATTGGGCCCTAAAAGGGCTCCATTTTGCAATTGAGTGTAGGCATCATTTTCAAGATGATCGTGGGCTTCCGACAACTACTTTTAGAGGGTGGTCATCTTCGGGTGGCAATAAGTTCTCCCAAAAGTTATCAGATTACCCCCAAAAAAATGAACAGAAACTGAAAGATTATGAAATAAGCTTTAATTTGATGGGTGTCTCAAACACCTTGGAGAGTTGTTTTCTAATAATTTTGTGGAAGTACCATGGGCGTCAATCCTGGGGGGGGGGAGACAGTCCCCCCCCCCCCCTTTTTGAAGGGTGGGGGACACAATATCAAATGTCCCCCCCCCCAGATTTTTGAACTCGTGCCTCATTTACAGGGCCCTATTATGTACTACAATGTATCTTTTGCTAAGAAAATATTGGTTAAAGTGGTCAGAAATTGCCTCAGATCGCACCACAGAGCATTTAGAATCCAAAATTTTTCGGGGCCCTCACAGACTCCGAACCCCACGCCTTTAGCTTAGAATATAATAGTTTATTCAATGACTTCAATCTCGAAAATGATTTTCAAATTATTATCTTTTGCTGGGAAAATATAGAGCATCTAGAATCAATTTGTTTCGGGGCCCTTAAGCGGGCCCCGAACCCCATGCCTTTAGCTGAGAATATAATAGCTTATTCAATGACTTCAACCTCGAAAATGATGTTTAAATCATTATCTTTTGCTCAGAAAATATTGGTTAAAGTGGTCAGAAATTGCCTCAGATCACACCACATGAGCATCTAGAATCCGAATTTTTTCGGGCCCCGAACCCCACGCTGTAAGGGCTTCACACTTCGCGCTTGCATTATTTCTGATCAAGATCAAGGTGTGTTCCCCACTTTTGAGAAGCGATTGACGCCCCTGGGAAGTACGCGTAATTACCATTGGGTCTATGGGAGTCGAAATTCAGGTCTGCACCCTTGTTTGTGTGCGTCTCTGTTGTTTTAATAATTAGGCCTGTAGTGATTGCGCTCCAAGATCGAATTGTGCACGCAAGTCATTATGGATACTCGAGCAAATATTCTAGAGATGTAGGACCTACACCTACACCTATTTTTTTGGAAAGAGTTCATTCGATCACATAGCAAGGAATCATCATAGGCAGTCCTACTGACAAAAAAAACGGTGGGATTGTTCGACCGTTTAGTCTTAGTTCAAGACGTGCTTTTCGGACTTTCTGTCCCGTAACTTCACTAGTGCGCCATTCGCTCGTACCACCCGCCCTGCAAACAGGACGCTGGGATACTCTGATGAATTCGCGCTCTGATTGGTTGGATTTTGCGTGACCAGTGACCTGCGCGTCATCAAGGTAATGATTCTGCATGGTTTGAAACGGCCGTTAAGACTGATTCATTACTCTTTTATTCCAGTTTAGAGATGTTTTTTCTCGTTGAAAAAGCGTAATAATGTAGGAAATTCTGTAAAACTTATCTGTGTTGTAAGTTTACAATTCCCGTCAGTTGCTCAGGCTCCGTTTCGAGTCACGAACGGTCGGATTGCATTATGCGACGCTCAAAATTTTGTTCCACATGGTCCGCAATGAAACAGAAATCACATCCGGTATGGAATGTGCGTAATTCTATGGAAAGTTTCGGATAGCATTTGAGCACATTGTGTAAATGCGGTCTTGAACAGCTGCAGCCTGATGCTTTATACATAGGTCATAGGCCATTTCCTTCACAAGATTTTGTGAAGCTGATCAGAGTATCCCAGCGTCCTGTTTGTAGGGCGGAGGGTACGAGCGAATAGTGCGCCAGTGATCCATGGCCACCAGCAGAGAGCGCTTCTTCGTTCATTCATTTCACTCAAGGGTGCACCCTTGCGTTAAAATTCCAATAGACACTATAGTGCTAAATGCCCATACTTCAAAATTCTTTTAAAAACACTCAGAACTCTCACAGGTATTTAAGCTGCACAGAAATTATGATCAACACGTCATCTTTCATTTTCTTATCATTTTTTGGTGGGTTGACCATTGACTTTTCGAGATATTCTCACCCACTGGAGAAGACGACCCCCATTTGCCCCAAAGCGGAAAAGTAGCTATCTTGAAAAACGATCCCTCCACAACATGGCAAAATAGCGCCACTTTCGAGCCCAATTGTATCCAAAATGCTCAGAATTTGAAGCCCCAAGTCCGGGCCAGATGTTCATTGCCATATCTCTTCAATGCCCCAATTGTATGGCTCTCAGAACTCTCTAATATGGAATATTTTGAGGGTATAACTTTTATTCATGAGCTCGGCGGATGGATTTAGGCCTATTTACCGGTGTGCACCCTCGAAGGGCGCTATAATCGCCAACCTCTTCCACAAAAACTAGTGAAGGAAATACAGGCGTTGCAACTTTGTGGGCAAGTCGTTTGTCACTGAAACAATAATGTGCATGGTGTATCCGTGCATGCCAGTGATTATGCAGGGAACTCCATCGATGAGGGTGATGACTGCACTGAGCCTCGCGCTGATCACACGTCACTAAGTCTGTGTTTACACGTGTGCTTTCTTTTGGTTTCGTAGCCTGCATAGCAAAGCGCACAAGTAAACAAAGTGTGACGTCATCAGTAGGCCTACCGGCTTATTGTGTAACCGAGAGTATAGTACATGAACATTGTACCTACCGAAACAGTAGTTTTGTCGTATCGGTCAGTGCTCTGTCTTAAGTTTCGTGGGCTTAGTTGTTTTGGGGTGGTTTTTTTGTCTCAGAAATGTTAATTGCCTGATACGGAGGAGACCGACTCACAAAATCATGGGTAATTCAGTAAGACAAATCTGTTGGCGGCGCGTGACGTGGCGCCTTATCGAGTAGCGTGATGACTCACGTACGTCGATCGCTATATACTCATTGTCTAAAACATGATGCGTAACCTGAAATGAACTTTGGCAAGTTGAATTGTTTGGAAGCGTTGATATTCACATAAAAGAAGGCCGAGAAAATAAGTCTTAACAACACAGTAGCAGTTTTAATATCATTTTGTTTTTCCATTCTGTTTACACATTGAGCAAAATGTCGCAAGGGTGCAAAGTTTCTATCAACAGTGTATCGTGAGCATAGACTTGATGTAAGATAGGCATATAGGAAGGCTATGGTTTTGTATCAATCTGAGTGAAACCTTTCGTGCATTCATTGCTACTAAAAATAACAGTCCCTCTGAGACTTTCCAATTTTTGCCATGTCCTTTTTTAACGCGAGATGAACAAAGGGTTGAATCTCCTCTTTAAAATGACACCTTGATCATGTCCTTACATTCACGGTTGACTGAGCAGTGACCAATTTAATGAAAGGGTCTATTTAGAGACCTGTGCCACTTTTCATGGTGACGGAAATCTCTTTTCCCCCCACCTGCCTTGATTTTGGCAACCATAGCCTTTCACTCTGCGACAATTGACACAACACTAAAAACCACAATTGGAAAGTGGCGCAATTCTGTAAATAGACCCTTTCATAAAATTGGTCATTACTCAGTCAACAGTGAATGTATATGACATGACCAGGGTGTCATTTTAAAAAGGAGATTCAACCCTAATAGAAGATATCTCCCTTTGATTACCATGTGCCCTACTTCTGTTCCAATTAGCAATAATATGTCGGTTTCGGGTTTTTTTTATCCACCCTGTATAGACCCCATAAATAAAACGTAACACGATTTACCATTGACTCGCGCAAAATAATCATATTACACTACAGTGCATGTCAAAACCGTCAACCTGAAATTGTGACGAACAATACAAGCCATCCGTCCGTCCTGTTTCCTAGCCTTTTGACGCATTTACGTAGGCCTTCTATTGTTTGAGATTAAAAAAAAACACCGCACCATTGCCTATGGTATCGGTATCGTGTGGCCTTGGTAATACGTTCCTTTTTATTTCCTTTTAAACCTTTCAAAATGATTTTGTCAATGATGACGCAGCGGAAATCGCCCATGCAAAGCGATGTGGACTTCTACATTTTTGTGCCGAAGTTCGTTCACAAAATAGTAACCGCGGTATACTGACAATGAGTCATGACTGTATATACCGAAAATTCAGGTAGGCTACCTTAAAATACCAGTTTAAGCGCAACGTATACACTGTACAAACGTGCATGCAGAAGTATAAAAGTAATTTTACAAAGTTAATTAAAGGAGTTTTAAATAAAAACATAGAAAAAGAAAGCAAATTGAAAACAAAACTTGGCTTCCTGTCCGGCCCGATCCGGACGACGGTACGGGCCGCCGCATCATGCAATAACAGCGAACTTATTGTCATAATGCACAATGCACATGTCGTACTGCGAATCACCCACGTACAGTACAGTTTGGAAGTACCATGGATGTAGAATGGAAGTACAGACACCGAAACAAAGCTTTTGCTGTCCGACATACTAGATGGGCCAACGCTTACGCTCATCATCATTTTAATCTCATATCGAACGCTGAAACCACTGTGATACATCTACGCGGCTAGCTACGCCTCAGTGAACCGTGTTTTTCCCTGCATTTCTAGTTTTACGCCTACGTTGATGCTTGGCAAAGTCCCCACATCGGGATCATAATCACGCCAAGGTTGCATCAATATAAGAAAATGCAGAATAGTTCTTGGAGACGAAATACTTCAAATAAAAGTTCAAATGAATCCTGAAATAAAATGCTGGATGTAATATTATAGCCCAGTGCGTCAGAATCTTTTAATATGAGGCGATTTTTCCCATGATCATTATACTGGTACTTTAATTAGTGGTAGCCTACACGCGACAGTCCTTTAACGAATTATAAGTCTCATATTGCATTGCAGGCTGGAAAAATAAACCGATTCAGGACCCACTGTCTCTAAGATAACTCGTTACAACTGGAATGGAAAGATAGGCGCAGTATTAGTTTGTCAAGTTTTGTTCCTTCTTAATTGCTGCGTGCAAATTAAACATGCTAGTTGCCGGATATATGTTCAGTGCCGCACCGTGAACCATAAAGCAAGCACATCCCGTGCGCATGACCTCCCAAGGCCCAGAATGATGCGGAGGATTCGTTACTTTCACTACCTATGTGCAAGTGATTTCGTTGAAGCGCAAAAGGCGTCAACAGCGGCTCATTGGTTTTTTTCTCTGAACGAATTTTCAACTCGTATGTTTTAATTTGTCTCGGAAAAAAATACTTTTGCCCAATTTTGCGTATGTACCCTTTGGGGAAAAAAAATCCCCCTGCGTTGACCCTGATTTTGCAGGTCCGCCTTGTATGAGCTATGGAACTGGACTGGTATATTTCCTGTCTTTTTTAATCGTATATGAGAGGCGAAAATTTAATTATTGTTCGGGCCGGCAAATACTTCGAACTTTGTATTAAGTTATATCATTCCATAATTAAAGTATGCCGATTCGTATGTTCTTTTTCTCATTCCATTTCCAAAGTTTCAAAGAACTTGCAGCTGAGAAAAAAAAATCGATTCGAAAAGAAATTGAGGTGAAACTCGACAAGAGCATCATCATCAGGAGTTTGGGACAATAATTTTATGCCAACAAGTGAATTTCTCAGAAATAAGCCTATTAAGCTGAATGTTTGAATATAATAAAACGGTTTGAATATAATAAACAGAAGGTTTGGGATGAAAAAAAAAATTAAATTTCCACAAGTACTAAAAGATACAGAAATAGAAAATCTGATTCCAAAACTTTTTTTCAAAAACTGTTTAAATCAATTCTTTACTTGGCTGCGCTTCCGACGCGTCCCACCCTCGATGATACGTCGGTACCGGTCCATACCTTTTTTATTTGGTATTTAATGAAGAAGTGTTAAATTTAAATGCAGTTATTAGTTACAGCATGTGTTGTAAACGTTTTCGATCATTCACAATGCCCGAACACAAGCGGCGGATAATGTACATATACATGTACAATATTCTCTGTTGCTAGTTGTGTGCATCCGTCCTTGTGATGGCGCAAGGGTCTATTTTTGTCAAAACGCATGGATATTCCACTAACTGTCATCATCCCTCTGCGCAGTGTGTTATGAAATACATAATTGCCATCAAAACCATTTAATTGATATTTCTTTGAATTTATTTGTAGTGCAAATGTTGCATTTGATCTCTTCTATTTCACAATACTGAAAATAATGTATTTCAAACAATAAAAATGTATTTATTTAAACACAAGTGCTCATGAGCACTCGGTAAATAAACCAGCGTCAATCGAGAAATTGACCAATGAGGAAATAGCTCGTAGAGGGGGTCTATCAATTGACGCAGCCTAACCCGCCATGCATGTAAATGAAGTCTACATTTTTTGTGTGAGTTGTTCACGGTGCACGAACGTACGGTCTGCGTACGTAGTATACAGTGCGCGTATTGCATATTGCCGGGCAATTTACATGTAAAAACATAGCATCACACACTTTATGTACGCGACGACGACGGATCAATGAAGAAAAGAGTCGCCATTTTAGCCAAGCCTACCCCTCGATTTCGCTGCTAAGTATGGCATAAAGGAACCCTGAATTGGAGCTTTCTCGCACAGAAGGTCAAGCGTTGTCCTCGTTCCTGTCGACTTCGTCATTTTGAGACGGGGAAATAGTGAAAAAGGAGCGCCGAAGCCGAAAAAATAAAAGGGTGTTTCCGCGATTCCGGGTCGGGTCCGACGTGTTTGCAGAAGGAACGTGGCCCGAATGGTCACGTGGTAATTGCGGCTTTTTTCTACGACGTCCATGGATCACACGAGCAACTTCTGCACGCTTTGAGAGAAGTGTTTTTAACTTTGGGCTTCAGAAGTTGGCTGTTTTTCCAAAGAGAGAGGTGTGTTTCTGTAGAATTGCGGAGTATTTTCGTCGACTTGCGTCATTATAAGTAAAGAATTGTTCGAATTAAATGTCGGATTTTCGCGGGAAAAAATGTCAGGAAGTTGTTGTGTCACGTGCATGTATGTTGTGGTTGTGGTGGTTGTCAGGCTGTTTAAAAAATAAGTCATGGTTGTATTTTATGAATGAACCCCTACCGTGATTTTTGGGAGAAACAAATACAAATAATTTTCTTGAACAAATAACAGCATTCTTATCAAGTATTTTTGGTCAAGTAACATGACATTGTTCATTGTCACAACAAGGTAGGGTCAGCATGGTCAGGGGATATGGATGTAGATGTCTGGTTGTGTTTTTAACTTGTGCTGTAATAATTAACTATGATTTAATTTCATGTATTGAAGCTTGATATTAATGACCTAGTACGTCTATCAAATTTTGTAGGCAGCATTAGCTGGTTAATTTTTCTTAGTTGCCTGTGGACACAACTTGTATTAAGGAGGGGGATCGGATCAGGTTGGCATAGCGGCACTTTCCTCGCCTTCCACCACTGTGACCCGGGTTCAAGTCCTGCTTTAGCTAAGATGTGGATTGGGTTTTCAGTCCCAGCCTGATTCCGTGGGTTTTCCCGAGAATACTAGAAAACTGTAAATTCCACGTCTTCTGTTGGATGTTGTCTAAATAAATAAAAATTAAACGTGTGAAAAATTTAAGCTGAAGTCGGCTAGATTCAGAACTTGCACTTGCAGTGATCTTACCCCAGGATGTTCAATTTTGAGTTAAGTGAACTGAGACAAATATAACTAAATTAATTCGCTTTTCTTTTCTTTTTTCTATTTGTTTGCCCTACTTCTTTTAATTGTATTTCAACTGTAAAAATGCAACCTCTATATTGAACAAATTAAGTTGAAATTGCCCTTTTTTACTTTTTCATTTCTTTAGTCTCGATGCCTTGGTGGTGTGTCGGCCATCTCCAGGCTGTGCTGCATGGCTGCAATGGCTCCAGCCTTGACTGATACTTCTGCCCATCCTTCTAGTTTCAAGCTACCAATCTCGCCCTCTGATCCAGAGAGGACCGGGTTTGAAGCGACACCCAGCGATCCAACTAGTCCTGGGTTACCCAACGGCCATACCAACTCTACTCACACCCACATCGACACAGAACAAACCATCCAGGAATCAGGGTTAGACAAAGATTTATTGTTAGAAGAAGGGATTGAGGACCAGTTAAGAAGCAACAACCACAGGTCTAAAATCCGACTATTTCGAACAAACAATCAGAGAGGTAGAAGCCAGTCTGACACCAGAGTACCGTTTCTTGGAATATTGGACAGGGGAAAGGTAGGCAGGACACTTACCTTTCCCTCGCCAACCAGGGTTCCTGGCCTGACGAACGGGAGTGACGTCCCTGCTCAGCACGTCACAAAGATGAGTCATTCGACTGTTTCAGGAGCATATGATAAGCAGCAGCCTTGTCCAACAAGTGCACACTTGGCTTCAACCAACGCCATGCCTCCAGAAACCTCATCACTTTCTTTGGCAAATAACACTGACGTGATTGGTAGCAGTTCCACTGCCACAGCAGATTCGTCTGATGCGGACGATGACACTAGAGGTGGGCAAGTAGACTTCCCACCTACTGATGAAATTGATTGTGGCGCCCATCGGGATCTTGATATCTGTTACGAGAAACTGGTCTCTAAACTAAATAAACAAAACATGGAGGGATGCATTGGAGATGGCAGAAGCAGTGGCAGAAGCAGTGACCTGTTTACAGAGCTTCTGGAGACTGGACAAATAAACGAAGTTGCAGAAGAACGCTCTAAACTAGCACAGCGTGCAAAGCAGCTTGTCCATAAGCTCAGACATCTTCAGACACAGCAAATCAGTTCACACACTCAACAACAAATCAGTACCTTTGTGACAGAGCAGCACAAGAGGTCTGAGGAAAAAACAGCGGAGTTGGAAGCAGAAGGTTGCTCAGATTGCAAGAGGAACTTGGCACTATCAAATGTTTCCAATACACATGGTCCGTCAACATCCCAAAAGGGCTTCAATGCAAATGGTAATACACTCGTTGAGGACCCCAAAGATCAGCAGCCACGAACTTGTATCCATAAACGGAAGCTGTTGCCTGCTAGACCAGTTGATGTTGACACCTCAGTGAGGGTTGTCGTGAAAACGGCAAGCAAACGTCTCCGTGCAAAGTTGGAGCATGTTGAAAGCTGGGTGGACTCTGATGAAACGGAAAGCAGCTCAGGAGGAGAAAGCTGTGATGAAGGAGATGACACACTCCCATCCTACACACAAACCCGGCAAAAACACAAAGTACCATTGTAAGTTTTATGAGTATAGTGGCATTGTGAGTTCTCTGTGTGTCATAGGGCAACGTCAGAAATGATTGCGGTAGAAAGAAATGCACCAATGCCTCAAATTTGGTGTACTTCAACTCTAACTCCCTAGGCAGTTTTGCTAGGATGTTAACATCAATCCTGCAAAATCCTCCAACTGCCTCCATGTAAAAAAAGCCTATAGCCTCAATCTCCAAAATCCTCGGTTATTTCTTGAATGAGGTCATTGGAGGGGTGACCACTGCCTCAATCCTGCAAAATCCTCTGGTAATCCTCCGGTAGTCACTGTCTGTATGTTGAGGCAGAGCCAGTGACATCATGGAGCAGTGCAGAGGATTTCAAGTACATGAAAAATATGGGCCTAAATTTATGCATAGCTGAGCATAAACAACACAAGGTCCGGCCTAAGACCTTGACACAGTGCATCATCCGAAATCAGCCGCACACTTTTGCCATATAGCCTCAACCCTGCAAAATCCTCCATTTTGCAAGGAGGATTTGGGAAGCTTGGGGTTAAATTGAAAATGCCTTCTAAACATTCCATTTGAATTAGTCTTGAAGACCTTTGTGCTTGTCATGCTGGGATCCACTATTCCAAAGTATAATTTTTTTCCCTCACTGTTGCCATACCAAAATAAACCCATCAAGAAACTGATAAACCGGGTTAATTTTCATCAGCTTTTAAATTATGAACCCTGCTAAACACAACAATAGATTATTTTGTAGGTGCTCAGATCAACAAAATGGAAGTGAGCGTCTTCAGCGTAAGCTGTTCTTGTTTTATGCAAGAGGGTAAGCATTGACAATCTAATAATACACTAATTTTGTTGTCCCATTCATTTATTTACAACAGGCATCGAAGAGCTGTTTGGAAGTGGGCCGTTGAGAGAGCTGCCATTGCTAGTCGATGGACGTGGCTGCAAGCACAAGTCTCTGATTTGGAGTATCGCATCAGGCAACAGAGTGACATCTACCGACAGACACGTGCGAGTAAAGGCGTGGCAATTCTGGGGGAACCCTCATCGCCGGAGGATCTTCTGAAAGTACGAGTCATGACATCAACTAAGACCAACAGGAAACTCTCTCCCATCGAAGCCAAGATCGCAAGACTTGGCAGCAACCAGGAAATGTCCCCCTCAAACTTGTCCACTTTGCTAACCAATGTCGACCAGCAGAGTGCAAGATTAAAGAGATCCCTTCAGAACTGTGTCACTCCTATGGCGGGATACCCAATGCCCCCATCAGCTACCAGTACACCAACAGGCACCAATGGGAAAACGCCACCAACCAAACCCATGAACGGCATAGTAGGCAGTACCAGCTCACATGGGAGTCCTATGTTTGGTAGCACAACATCATCACAGGGGAAAGATCATAAACAATTGCCAACAGGGATTAACTCCTTCCCTTCCTCCCCATCCCTCATGCCTGCACTGTCTGAAGAGCATTACTGTGCAAGGACTCGACCAGTCTGGTACTTCCGCAAGCGCAAACTGATCCGAACGTTGAGCATTCACGGCTTCGGTCGCAAGATCCAGAAGTTGTCGACAGTGAGGTGTGGCTGCCACCCACCCCTTACACCGTGTGTGATGTGTGGCGGCCGGTTCAATCATGTGGAGAAGTGTAAAGAGCCAGACACGGCCCCACTTAATGAGAGAGTGGCTCAACTAGACTATTCCTTTCATCCAGTGCTTTCTTTCCCTCAAGGTAACTGGAACTTGGGCAACTGATTTGCAGCATTTCT
>JASAOE010000482.1:0-38244 GCA_029964075.1 Patiria pectinifera
GGTTGCAGAGGGAAGGCGACACCGGAGCCAGATCTGAACCAAATCAAGATTCATCAATGAGTCAAAGAAGTCTAAGAGTTTTCCCAAAATCTGCACAAGACCCAACACTTCAGTAGCCAAGTTGGCCTTCCACAGCTGGTAACTTGACTGATCATTGGAAATCACCTACCGGTACATTTCTTGATTTTTTTTCTAAATGGGAGCATGCCAGAAAGGACTAATTTCCTGGGGTGTTTAGTACAGTACAATAATTAGTCCAAGTGTACTTTTTAAAAATAAATTGGTCGGATACTTTTGGGATAAATGCAAATGATCCAATGCCTTTAAAGGGAATGTACATCATTGGTTTTTGCTGTAATTCTCAGAAATGAACTATTTGAGGGGTTACTATGATAGATCAAAAATTGTTCCACTGATATGTTTGAAGTTTTGTGTTCGAAAATGCTGGAAAACCAAGAAAAACACAAATGGTGGAGTAGTCTGGTTCCCTGACTCCACTAAAGATAAAATGGATCAATTTATAGATGCTGGAAATTTGTAAGGTATGGGAACCAGTCTAGCTGGCCTGCACCCGTTCATGAACATGTAACCAATAGCAAACAAAATTTGGACTGAAAAAAATGGTGAAGTTAGAGCAGTAGTTGAAAAATAGTTAGGTTTTTCCAACGGTGGTCGGCTGACCACTGTTGGAAATTTATACACAAATACAATTTTCTTGAAAATGACTTCACACCAGGTGCCACAATTTTACAGGATGCTTTAGACTGTCATTTACCAACATCCTAGTAAGGTACCATTTCATAAAATCTTGGTAATTTCATTTTTCGATGTTTGCAAATGTTGTATATCCCCTTTAACTTACCGGTGCTAGTGTCATTGAGCATAGTGCAGAAGACATCCCTCTGATGCATCCCTCCACCGCAAAGAGGTTCATCATTGCCAAAGTGTAGTTTCTCATATGGGCTGAGGACGGCATCCACGCTGCAATCGCTCCATTCAGTGGAGTGCCACACGTAGCTGGGGAAGATGAAAAAACGAATGGTATTGAGACTATACCACTGAGGGGAAAAAACATAAAGTGATTTACCTGTATACAGACTTGCCTTATTCAGGTGTTTGACACAATTGTATCTTTGAATTTTGTTTTCCCTTACTTTTACTGTTCCAATGACTCAGATCTGCCCAAGGGCAGAACACCATATAGAAGACACAGATGGTCAAATCACATGGTACAGGGCATGCTCTTGTATTCTTGTGTAAGAGATTTCTACAACCAATACAGTGTTTACACAATCAGGGTAAGATCAAGAGAAAGTAACCAAAAAAATCAATGAAAAAAAATATGGCGAGGGTTTGGGGCTGCTAAAGCCACAGAGCAACACATGGTCTATCTATGATACATGACTTTAAAAAAATGGCACGCTTAAAAACAGCCCATTGCAATTCTTTCATATGAACCTTTGACACAACGTAAGCAATACAGCGATGAAGACTTTTTAAAAAATCCGCAAATCTTGAAATTTTCCAGGAAAATCTCAGCCCTGACACAATGGGTAAGAAGGGATAAACCATTTGTAGAGCTCGAGGCTCTTCGCATAGGATATACCTGAAATAGTTGTACACATTCAAAGTTGAATGGGCAAGTGTAATTAACAGATCAAAGTAAGGATACCGGACATTTTCTTGCAGATTCAATTTGCATATACAATGTAGCTTTTTGTAATCAAATTTCCATCAATGACCAATTGCACATATGTAGAATAACACCCAAGAAACGGTACATGTTGGTAACTTACAACTTGCTGAAAATATGGGAATCAATCTTTCAAGATGTAACCATTTGCCAACCAACACAAAAGATATGTTTTGCATGTGTAAAATCAAAACAAAAACAATGTCACTATCAAGCTTTGACATCAAGATGCCGAGGCACTTTTGATCGCAACTTTTGATCAAGAGGTCCAATGCACTATGACTAATCCTTAAAAGTACACGTATCTGCGTTTTCAATTTTAAAAGTTTCCAATTATATTCTGTCACTATATACAGCTATTCCTGCTTCTAAAGATAAAAGCAAATTGAAATGCCATGCCAAAAACAAAATGGGTAATTTTCGTTGGACCCCCTTGCACCTTGGAATCATATCAGGATTAGAAATGACTCCATCAGATTTTGCAAATTGGAATGCCACATGGAAGAACAATACAGAGTGCGTCAAACAGAAAGTGACTTGGATTAATGAATTTTTTTCTTAAAAAGCAATCAATGAAGTACATGTATATCTGAAAAGAGCATGTTCTTCCACCCATCTGAAGAAGTTTTTTTTTACTGAAATTGATCCATGCTATCAGAAGCGATGTATGTTTTACTAATTTAATAGCTGTCCGTGGAATGCCATTGGAAGCTATTGAGCTGAGTGAGAATTACAGATTACCACAGGCATTCAAGTATGAGATTTTAATCAGTTGAGTCAAGACTGAAACATTATTTTTACTGTCAGATTAATGTTTTGAATATGAGGAACAAGTCCATTTTTCCCCTGAAATATTGATAGCACTTTTTGTCTGTTTTCCTTTGCAAGTTTTCGTTCATTCACGGAGGTGGAAAACGTCTATCAGTGTATTTAATGGGTATTCATCAGTTCATAGAACGGTAAATGATCAGTGGTGGACAGCTGAAGTTTGTGATCTTATATAATGAAATAGTCAAAACTTGGGAATAGAGTATGCAAATTATGTGAAATTCTTTACAGTTATTAGTCTAGACGCTGACTTAGCTGCATGTACGTATACAATTTAGCATCCACATGACATTGGTGCCGATGCCTATGGGGTAAATGGATTTGGAAGATTGATATGTTATAGCAAATATTGTTAAACTGACTTGTTTCACGTTTTGAGCTTTTAGATGCTGGAAAAACCAAGAAAACTATACTTTGGGGAATTGTAAGGTCAGTGAATCAGTCTAGCAGGCTTGTACCCCTTTGTGGTGTGTCATCAAAAGAAAAAAAAAAATGCAATGAAATATATAAAAATAAAGTGAGGATTTTTTTTTTGAAAAAAAAGTTTTTTCAGTTTCGCTGATCGCTGGACCAGCGTTGAAATTGGAAAATTCTACAAAATGTGAAAGCACCAGGACAACCACAATTTACAATTTATTGGAGACTGTCATTCCTTAACAATCCTTAATATTTTTGATGTCTGCAAATGTTGTATCTTTCCTTTGACTGGCCCTGGTTGTTACCCACCAAGTTGTCAAATGGTGCTGCTTCAGCAAGATTTCATTATGTAAAATCTCAAAATCTCATTTCAAATAATGACAACTTCAACCCAAAATTTCCCAAGAATTCACTTTTTCCAAACTCCACCAATGTTCCAAAGCAATCTTTCAAATTGCTGTTTCTATTTTTAGTACAGAAGTCGACTGTTGCGCGCAGGCGTCAGTTGTCCACCGAGTGGTTCTCGGACTTTACTCCCATTAACAAAATATCCTCTTGAGCCCTAAATCAGAACACAACAATTACATCTGCCTCAATAAAAAGTAGAATTTGATCTAAAACAATAAAAGGAAGAAAATGTATATTTTGGGAAACTAAAAAATGGTGTTCTCCGAGATTCAAACCCTGCCAAAGCGCTTCAATGGATTTGAAAATTTAAAAGCTCATATGTTTTTACAATGTCATGTAGCAATTCTGTAAAAAAACACACACACAAACAAAACCCACCAACAGTTACCATTTGGGTTCAAGAGCCGAGTTACACATGTATCTTGGGATAAACGACATACCCTACGGGCTTAAGGCAAATTGAGCAGGATTAGTATATGTGACCAACTGGTGTGTTATCCCATAGAGCAATGGTTATCCACACATCCGGTCCAGACCTGGCCCTGTCAATGTATATCTACTAAATATACATGCAGTGAGAAATGGCAATGGCAGTCTGACCAAGGGTTTGGGGGGGGGGGGAAACTTGCAAAGGAAATAAATAGGAATTTAACTACATATTAGTTAACTCCTGGGTTCAAAAAAAGAAGAAGCTTAACCAGAGGCAGGAAATTACCAGATTAAACAGCCGGTACTTGTAATGGGAAAGGGTATTACATACTACAAATAGGTCGATTTAGCCATGATGTTCAACTCGGTCACAGATGGAAGACACAGCTTGATGTAATGCCACCAGACTGTTTCCATCCAGATATTACAAAAATAGCAAATTAAGCACCCATTTGTAAAAACCAATGTCTCCATTGTCCTCTTGAATGATAACCCACTTAGAAATCAATACGGGCTAGCATTCAACAGAGTCCCGGTTTCAAAGTTATTGTAATCAGACCCAAAGTTGTCATTACAGTCTCCCTAAAAATATGAGGGCATCTGCCAGCGAGCAATTTGCAACATGAACTACAGACAGACAGACAGGGCCGCCCAGTGATTAATTGGTCTCACTCAACATGAAAACATTTTACAAATCATTAAAAAGCCTTTCCAATTTCTTGGTTTTCAGCTCCCGCCAGCTGCGCTTCTCCGTTTACAAGACACGACACGGAGAGGGATGAAATATATGGGGAGCAAGAGGGAATCTGATGCTTGAGAGTGTACTCCATGTCAGGATTCGTGGCTATTTTGTGCTGGATAGTGATGGGTGTGCATCAGGCGGTTGTGGGGCAATGCAGACAGGGGTAGCACACCAGGACCTTGGGGATAGCTTCACTCATCTGTTGGCTCCGGTGACGGATACACGCAACAATTCCTCTCGACAGATGCTCATCTCCCTTGATGAGGGAAACACTTGAATTTGGTGGGACTCGGTCTGATTTACACCACAATCTTGAAGATTTTGGTTAAAGGGGGGGGGGGGGCTTGAAGCCTGTTGGGAATGTGGCAGCAAATTATCAATGTTTTGTCCATCAGCAGCAGCTACAGTTCTGTCTGAAGTATTTGTTTATCTATCATCAGTCCCTGGAGGGTGACATAGGAGTGATGGGGCGAATGAGCGAAAAACCATATTTCTCTGGATAATTTTCTCAATAAACGTTCGAGTTCTGCACAATTCTGTAATCTCTGAATTTAATTTTGAGACATGTGCCACATTTGAGAGTGTAGGTTCAATAGCCTAGGCCTGTATATTTGGGTGGGGGGGGGGGGGGAAATGGGGTTTTACTGAACACCCCGCTTCCCTTTGTGGACATTATACATCCTTCTATGAGATAGCTGTACAACATTTCTATGCATTTCACCCTATTTGCTCCCTGAAAAGGGGCCCGACAAAAATAAGGCCACAACTTTCCCTCATGTTCACGTGCCTCCAATTAAAAAACAAACATTGGATGTTCTCAATGTGCACGATCTGTGAGAGAACCAAGGGTATGTTTTGCTTTGATTAACCATCTGGCAATCAGTAGGCCTATGTTTCTACTTAACACATGAGGTAAAATTCTCATGAAAAGCCCATGACAGATTACAATGGTGGTAGCTGATGACTGTGATTTTCCCGATTCTTGTCAAGTCCCAGATTTCAAAATGTAGGCCATTTCTCCCACTGGAGCAGACGACAGTCGCAGATGCATCACTGCCAAGGAGCGGAAGACCAAGCGTAATGCACAGATTAAGAACCACGGCCTCAATTACTCTCAGACATCTTAGCAGCCGGAGGAAAGGGTCCAGAGCACTGCGCCCACGGGTTACATCCAAGAAAGATCCCTTTTAACTATACGCTCATCAACTTGATGATAACTGTATGTCTTGGATTCCAAGACAATAAACACAGCCATTTGGATACATCAATCAACGTCGATGTATCACAGGCTTTGGGCAAAGACAGCTGCCGCTAACTTGATATTACTTCCTGGGCGAAGAGAAACAAGGGGAAGCCAATGGGCTGCCTTTACCCGCCCGGCGAAGAGCCAATCCTACAGAGTGAAGTTGTTCAAACAAACGTGAAATTAAAACGGCGCTCGGCGGAGTCCGTCATCACAATGCGTCACCCTCTTGCGAGAGCTGCCACTATCTCTCTGTGCGCAGTTTCATCTTTAGGGAAATGTTATTTGGGGTTATTGTTAGTGAGTGCATCTTATGATTTCTGGACAGGGAGAGGGGGGATATCACGGTCTGATCCTGTGGTTTGGTGTAATCAAGGATCCTAGGTAGGACAAGATTTGAGTTGAGTCATAGTTGTTCATCCTTATCTGTCAGCTCACAGATTCCTGTCAACGCATGGCGAAATGGGAAACTTTAATTTGTCCATAGCTTCTTGAGCAACAGTAAAATCTGTGGCACACAAGTGGCAAGAGAAACTGATTTCAGTTAAGGCATTACAAAAAGTGTGTTAACAATGAAAAAATGCAATAAAAAGCTCTCTTTAAATCGGTCATCCTGTAGTACATGTGCTTCAACTGTGAATTTCATTTCTATATTCACTTTTTGGGGGTTGAAAAGTGGACTCAACGATATACATCAGTCCTTTTTTTTTTAACAAGGAGCAATTCAAAAGACTATGGAATATCTGACAACACATGAAGCTTGTCATTAAAATGTGATATTGGAGTTGAAATTGACAAACTGAACAAAATTAGTCATAAATCTTCTTATTTTGCAACAGCAAAAAAATCCTGACATTCCAACAAAAATGTAAATCCTCAAAAGAACGGACATTCCAACAAAATGTAAGTCGTAGAAAAAACTGGTAATCTTTGAAAAATGTTGAATTATTTGGTTGAGTCCCGGGGCAAATTAGAAAAATTCTACTTTAGTTTTGATACGTAAATGACGCACGTTTCAGTGGTTCAGGGCGGGTAATTTGAACAGGGAGTGGCACATTGTTGTGTTTGAAGCTAGATCACTTCATGCTTGCAAGCAGCAACAAACACACTCAATTTTGAACACCGGTAGTTGTCAAGTTTTGTTAATATTGTATAGTCCAAGCGGTTCAACGTCTTAAACAGTTAACTTTAAGAGACAGCCCATTGCTATCACTAGCCTGAAGGCGTTGTCTTGCATAGTTCACATGTACAAGCACTTTCTACTTCCATATATGGTTTTTGTGGTTTTTCGCATCTGGCAGTCAACACAGCAACGGGATTTGATACAAAAGTGGTATGACTATGCAGAAACAGCCATAACACACTGCTGTAAAGATGAGTATTATCTCATGATTATTTAATTCTGTATAATGACGTGCTGACTCAAATAACGGAAAGGCTCATTAGGCATATGATAGTTTTTTGTAAAGTTTGCTATTCTCAAGTCTTCAAGAATCACATTATTGAACGATTGTAATTACTAAATACCTTGGAGAGTTGATAGTTTCTGATTGGTCAAGACTCGATCACATGGGGGTGTATTAACATGTGATATACAGACCGGCTTCAAGAACAAGCGAATAAATGGCCCCTGAACCAGCATTGATCCAGCATCATGTAAGCCAATGATTGGCCAAATATACAACAGTCTTACGGTACCTTGTAACAATACAGCAGTACATAGTGGCTCAAAAAGACACCATCAAGAGTTGACTTGCCTCCTACAGACACCACTGAAACTGTGTAAAATCTCTACCAAATGAACACACGGGCATATACATAATGTGCAATTTTGATAGCACGATCTAAGTCGTTAATAATATATACATGCATGCCATATTCTTGAGAACTTTCATTGAGTACTTTGACAGAAATCAACATTAACAGCGCAGCGTCGTTTGTGACACTTTTTTATGTGTATGTACACGTATGTGTGTACGTGTACCACGGCCTTTTCCAGATCTACAACTAATTTATTAAATAAAGATTTCATACTGTTGTTTACTAGGTATTTTGTTGGAAATATCGCCGAGAAATAGTCACAATATTCGGAGCATTTTAATGTTTATTTTTCGGCTCGGTCCATTAACAGCGGCCATCCTCCAACCCGGTCATTACCAGTGAAGACCGGGTCCTCACACTGTTATTCCCTAATTAAAACACGGGGCCAGTATGCCCGGTTGATGCGGCATGCAGAAATACCATAAACAGGCTGGTTTGATTGTTTATTGTGTAGAATGGTGTTGAAAATGTAACAGTTCTAGATAAAGACCTGTTTGGCCAGGAAATGTTCATAATTGTTGTTAAACAGGTCCCTTTTTTGGGGAAATACAAAACCCTTATTTAAACAAAAAAGAAAAAGTGGCTTTGTACTTTTCCCCCTCTCAGGGCCCAAGGTTCCCTAGTATACCTTCCCATCGTATGACAGAAGAAAGAATGTCTCTCTTCCTACTTATTCAGCTGAGATTGAATTCAAGCATCCCGCAGACCTGCTTTATCACTTCTGCCATCTCCGGATTTAGTCTCCAAGTGCCGACCTTCACAATCACGTTTTCGTAATTTGTCGGCACTGGCGCATCTTGCGTGCGCGGGAGTGCGTGCCAATGCATCTTGATTTGGGAGGCCATTAGTAAAGGTCTCTCACAGGAAAAGTGTTAAAATGCTCGCCTGGAATGCAATTTCCTCAATAAAACTAACGATGTCAAACTAACTTCTCTCTCTATGGTAATGGCCTGCCCGCATGGGCCCGTTTTTCCCCCTTCTATTTTTAAAGCTGGCTGGAATTATACGTTACGGGAGGGTAGTGCAAAAGATGAGTTGAAAGGAAATATACAACATTTGCTAACATAAAAAAACAAAACTACCAAACTATTATGAAATACCTTATACGTAAAGGTGCAGGCTTTCTTTCACATGCAGGTAAAATAAGTACAGCTAGCACTTTGGAATGAGCTGGCAGACCTTCAAGCTGGTAATCTGATTTGCCCGATAAAAACAATTTCCATGGGATAGGTATTAACCCAATAAGCGAGGGGTGTCAGTGTCACAGAGTCGGTCTTCGATTCCTCCCATGTCATATTTATTTTTCTGACTGGCACGCAGGGGCAACCTTAGGGAAATGCACTATGCAGGGCAGGCCCCAGGCAACTGAAGGCTTTTAGGGACGAGTTCGATGAAGGGGCAGCGAGTCACTAGCGTAAAAACAGACAAAAGACATATTTAGTAAACTCTCCCCATGTTTTAAATCCTTGAAGGTTCATTAGATTTCACGTCTGTGATTCCAATATTATTAAGAATTTCCTAAAGGTGTATGGGAGAAGCTAAGATATTTAAGGTTAAATGGAAGAATGATTTGAAATATGACAAACATGTGGATCTGTTTCCATGAGCCATGGGGGAAGCCTTGATCAATATAATGAAGCACTGCGATTGGAGTTGGGGGACTGAAACTTTAATAGTCTGAGGCGTGCCAATTAAGAAACCTTGGTTGTTAATAGGCGCGCATCTAGGGCGCACGCATCCGTCAGACTCCCGCAACGAGCTGCTGCTAACCGATCTTCCAGGGAGAGGAGGCCAGGGACCGATTCAATTATCCTCCTTGTTTTCTGGTTTTGGCTCAGTCCTCCCCGGAGAATTTCATCAGCACCTTTTGACCTTTATGTGCCATCCCTTTTGATTGCCGGCCGAGTATTGGTACAGCAACGCTGAGTCTATATGGGTCCAGGATTCAGGAATGGCTTGTCTGGATCGGCACAGATGCTCCGGGTGTGGAGTGCGTGACTTGAGTATCTTCTAGGAGTTGCTTTAGTCCCAGCCTCCTTGCACGCTCTATTGGACCATCGCTCTTGAGGTAAACATCACGGTCAGGTCAGGAATTACAACAGCACAATTACAAGGCATGGAGGGGTGATCTCTCTTAGTCTTGAATAAACAACCCAGACACGATGCTGCTTGTGTACAAATATTCCACTCTCAAACTTCCCCATTCCAGCGATACAGTGTTTCAATGAATTGATATTCTTTTCCTGACACTTCAGGACTCCAGTACCCAAAGATCAACATGACTTTTTTTGGTTCTGAACTAGATCCAGAATGTTCTAAGGGTAGTTCCCATGGAGTGCTACACATTCTGCTTGTTAGGTCAGACCTGATGCCACACACCCTCGTTAAATACGGGAAACAACAACCAAACGTTGGCAATTCTTGAGAACTACTGTCCTTTTTGCAGGATGTCTTTTTTGAAAAAAGTTTCAAATCTACAAACACCACCAAAGTAATCAAAGAGTTGTCTGGTACCATGTGCCATGTGACTCTCTAGCAATATTAAAACACTGATCGAGGCCTGAGCTTAAAGCTGATCATATTTTGTAGGCAACTCCAATAGTGAGTGGGATTTCTCAGGTAGGTGAGGAAATGGGACCATTTACATGTACTTCAACCACTCAATAGACTTATATGGCTTTAAAATGCTTGACTCAATCAGCGTTAACTTGTAACAAATGCTGTGAGTGAAAATCCTGTGAGATCCATCCCCTGAGCCATAGCTGAGACAAAGAGCTTGATAGAGATATACATGTATTACTGATTCACTAAAATGCACTCTCATCATTGTTATGTAATACGAGGCTTTGCCCCACCACTTAGCGAGGGAGGCGGCTTAAGTTGCCCACTTTGCAGGCGAGTCGCCTGCTTTGTGCCTTTTTCGTGTGTAGATCAAGGAAAGGCATTTTATAGTCAAACATCTCAATGGATGAGTCGTGTTTGTTCAGATCTCAGTGCAGTTGAGCGATCCTTGTTGACATGATCTGCGAGTTCACAACTGTTTTACCTGGCAAAAATTGACACAAGCCTATGTGGCTCAGAAACAATCCCCTGTATTTAAACATCTTGAACCAACAAACACAGTGCAACCACCTCAAACATACCAATGCCACGCCAAAGCAATGACAACTATCCATAGAAATATTTTGACACCTCAGACTTCAAATAAAGAAGAAAAAAAAATCCTCTCAAGCCCAGATATTCTGACACCGTTGATCTGTCACTCACCCTTAGGGCACCGGTCCCATGCCAATCTTCAACCCATCCACTTGGGAGTTCTCCATTACAGCTTGTTGACTGGTATAAACTGCAATAGGCCCTCTGGCTGTTCATTGGACCATGCTAACCAGCACGCCCACCCACCAGCAGCGCTGAGGACTGTGCTAAAGACCCTGGTTTCTGTCAACACCTATTCTGGCAAATCTTGCTATCCTATTCTATCCACTTTCTGATATGGATATCTTTCTTTGTACTTTTTTGTGTGTTTGTTATTTCAACAAGGTGTCTGCACCAGGCTTTTCTGTGCCAGAACGCTAAACTCAGCAGGTTTTGTGTATTTTTCTCAACAGGACACAATAAATAAATAACTATTTTTTACAGTGGCAGATTTATTAGGTTTCAATTCTTATTTGGGAAAAAACACAATTCTTATTTGGAAGAAAGGGGGGGGGGACAAAATAGATCCTTTCAGAAATTTGTCAGGCTCATGTTTGGTGAAGAGGGCAATGGCCTATCCAGCTTTCCTCAGCAACGGTTCAACCATAGCATATAACAACTCACAGCCATACAAAAGAACTATCTCTTTTTATAGGATGATATTATTTTTTGGGGGGTGGGGGAGTGGTGGGCATGGTAGAGCACCTTTGGTAACGATATATGGAAGTGACTACTGAGCCATACTTTTTTCTCTCAGGCCCCAGTCTCCTGTCATATTTTCTTTACAAGGGCAAGTTGGAGAATGCAAATGCTTCCCTAACATAAACTTGAAATAAGACAATTTTAGCCCAACATCAGACGCATATTGAAGCAGTAAGACCAATAACCAAATAGACAGTCACAGACAGTCACAGACAGTCATAATTAGCTCAGTGGAAGCGCTTGAATAAAGCAACATCGACTGCCAGCGATACTGGGATGGGAGACAACACCATGTATTGTTTGCAGTTGTTGGCCTGACAGTATTGAGTGCGTTTCGTTGCGGTATTGATAAACCGGTGTGTGAATAGGCCTTTTCACACTTTCCATCTCACCTACCAGTGTTGAAAACAACCAGGGTCCATCGTAGGTGCACCAGGTGACAGGTCCCATTGAACAAGGATAAGCAAAGTTTGTGTCAATCACATGTACACCGGTGTGTCCATGGGTAGGATTTATATTTGAAATTTTCTACCCTGGTATAGAGCCTCTCAACACTGGTCCTGACCAGGGTTGGATTCTACCCGTGTAGAGTGCTGGACCCATGAGCCGTGCTGCATTCTTGATGGTGTGGTAGGACTTCCCAGATACAACACAGAGATTTTGGATAGCGTGAAAGGCCTAGCTTATATCAACTGATGGGTTCCACTGTTCGGGCGAGAAGTTAGGCTGGAGGTCCCGTGTGCTCAGATCAGTGCATGTAAAAGAGCTAAGATTACTTCTTGTCAAAAAGGAGTCTTGATTTGCCATAGTGCCGCTGATCTCCCTCAGGAATGAGCTCAAAGTTGCTGTGATGTTTCTGTAATGATTCTTCGCTGACTACATGTATAGAATTTCAGATCCAGATATAGACCTTATGCATTGAAGGTACCTCAGAGGGTGCTCACTGTAGTAACAATGAATGCACAAAGGGTTTGATAATTAACGCCTATCCCAGCGATACAAAACTACTGCCCTCTAGCCCCGCCTTAATGGAACAAGGTCTGTTGCATTCATATACATGTGTTGCAGATTCAGATGGCAATCAAATCACACAGAATACGTCCAATGCGGAGAAAATTGCACAAAAAATACAATCTGCCCCGAGTGACTTCGCGCCTGGCAGATTTATCACATGATTGGGCAGGAGGTTTTGTGCAAGTCATTTACATGTTTGACCTGATACACTGTAAGTTATAAGGCCAAGGACACAGAGGGAGATCTAAATGCTATCTGATTAGTTCGCCAAGTGACAGTCTTATCTTTACTTCACCACTAAAGAAAAAACAGTTTCAGCTACTCTGTAATTTTCTGATCAGCAAGAGTCTGAAAGTAAGAGTCCAAACACAGGAGAAAATAACCAGGCCGTGTCTAGGTAGGTGTGAGTTTGAGGAATTGGAGGGTTCTAGCTGAGATGAATGAAGTCTTGGAATTTCTGCTTTTCTGTTTCAGCCATGTGAATTTACACCCTGTTTTTAATGGTCTCTTATTATGAGGTGCAGCAGGCCATGAAATGGATACTGGGGAAAGCCGTAAATCTTTGGCCCATTAGTAGCCAACAAACACCATGCGCTGCTGTGGGGAGGGTAATTGGAGCATGTTGTAAAAGGGAAATGGAGGGGGGGGGGGGGGTTGTGCATGTGGATTGGGCAGGTTAATGCAGTCTGGTTTCTAGGATCGATGATTTGCTCATATTTTAAGAAAGCAATGTTGACTAGGATCAGAGAGACCTGTTGAAATACATGCAGGCTTCTACTAATACTATACAATACGCAAGTTCAGTATTCCAAAATAGTCTGGTGCACAGCAAGATTCAACGAATTTTTTTTACGGGATAATCGCGGCAGAAAAATGCACACAAGGCTAGGGGGGGGGGCGGCATGGTCACCAAATCTGCATTCTGTGCAATTTTTCGTGCAATCGCAAAGAGATGGAAGTTTCATTCGCACAAAAGTTTTGACACACAAGACACCTAAAAACACTTCACTTTCCAAAGGGCTTTTAATGTTGCAAAATGTTATACTTCAGAACACGATGATCTCTTCAATTTTGCTGGTACCCCGCTATGCTTTTGCATGCACATGATGACATTTTTATCCCAAAAAAAACATCGGCAAATCTTGATGTGTGCACATGCGCAGTTGGAATACCGAACTGGCTTATTGAATTACTGTTTTTGTTTGTTAAATGTGTTTGTTAGAGGGTTTTGATGACACAATTTGTTTAGAGGGGTACTAAATCTCAAGTAAATCTTGATGTTACTGAGTAATTTCTCTTGAACAGAAAAAGTCTTGAACAAATGTTTAGGCCTAAATGGTAATTGACAATGCTGTAAACAAATGTTGATTTTTTTCTTAATAATTGGGGCTGGGTTTTCTTTTAAAAGGGGGGGGGGTGTCTACCTTACTCTCAACCACACACCAATACTATCTTGAATTGAAAGATATATATGTAAATAAAATAAAGAAAGAGAGAAAGAAAAAGGGATTAAAAAAAAAACAGAATCAAAATAGACGACTGAGCTTGCATTTCACTGTTGCATGCATGTATACAGACAGCTCCTCCATTGAAGTTCTCAATTTACCTCTAGTCAGATGGAATTCAGATTGGGATTTTTCATGTCCACAATTGAAAGATAATAATGTATTCCATTAAATGCCCATAAAAACTAAACTGAGCGTGGGATAAGCTCTCTCATGGCTGTTTTCTTCATCACTGAACGTTGAGTATACGTAGGTGAATTTTTTTTCTTTCAACCCCGTGATGTTATTATCAGGCACGCGCCAACGCAGTGCCAGCAATGGAACACCCGCTGGGGGATCACATTGAATTGTGGTTCAATTTAAAAGTCAATTTCTGCCAAGTAGACCATGAATGGGGGCCTCTCAGGCACTGCACAAATATTTTTTTGGCAACTATAAATATTTCAGCTTTGGGGATCTGGCAATGGTATATAGCTAGATGGCTCTTTCATTCAGGGGTATGGTTGATATCCTGAAATACTATGACTGTTTTCATGGTGAATGATGTGAAAGGAACCGTGGTCCCCCTCCCGTCATGCATGGCCATCTTTCAGCGATGAAATAAAGAAGCAAGTTGTAAGAATTTGGAAATTTCTAGTACGTTATTGCAATACATTGAAGAATGGACATGTACATGTACACTCAGGAGCAGTGGTCATACACATTGGCCATAAATGCATATCACGAAGATGAAACTTTGTTCGGAACTGTTACAATGCCACTGCTATAATAATCATTGGAAGTTTGGAAGAAAGCAATGTGTTACTGTCTGTGTTCACAAAAAGACACAATATAGGGTGCTTTGTAACAACACAAATGGATTTATGTCAAAGAAAGTTCTTGGAGGAGTTACTGTAACAAGTTCCAAAGATCTTTAGACACATCACACAATCCATAAAACTTGGTCAGTGTTTTGACGTTGATGACGATATGCATGTCCATGACAAACATAGAAAGCAAACACAATCTAATGAGTTGTGTGGAGCACACGTGAGACCATGGAAAACATTTCAAAGGAGCAAATACATTTTTGGAAACTCAAAAGTCTGCATAACTTGGTTGAAAGACCTTCCAGAGCACCCTTGGTTGTCTGCTCAGACACTTTGAATACTGGCAGTTTGGTACATTTTTATCATACCAAAGGGCAGGAATACATGTCCAAGTGTAAGCAAACGGGGTATTCTGGGCTGACATTTTGTTGGTTTACATTCCAGATCAAAGGGGACTATCCATTGGAACTTTGTAGCTTATGAAATCCTTTTTATTACAGGGTCAATTTCACTGACACTCTCCAGCATCCCGGCCCATCTTCGTTCCAAATGGCCACCTATGGTTTGTATAACACCCACATGAAATAAACCCGGACTGCGCTTCTTCACAGTTCAGGCAAGTCCAATTTATCAATGTGTGTTTCTAAACGGCGTGACAACCGACATGAAACAAACCTCTTCCCTTCAATTATTCATGAAATCCACACTGGGAGTCCAAAGGAATGTATACGCTCAGCCTCTCATCAATCTGTGTACAGTCAGGAGCATTCCCCTCAAAAGATCATTTGGGTCATTCATAAAGAGAAAATGAGAGGCTGGAGAAAAAAATGGATCAAAAATTCATGGGAAGTTTACACCTGGCTGAGGTCCCTCGCACATTTCACGCTCCGAGTGCCGGCGGATACAACGGCCAGTTTATTTTCCATCGTTTTTTTTTTTAAGACTGCGGGGAGTTTACCGGGGTTGAGGCTTTCCCCCTCAAGGTTGGAGGATGATTACACACTGGCGTGGTCATTCAACACCGATTATCACACACCTGGAATATTTCCAAAGGTGAATTTTTCATTTTGTTTTTTTTTATTTATTGGCGGTGAGAGATATATTACACTCTTCGCTGCTGATGTGTTGGAGATATACATACACTGCTGCTGGGAGCAGCTCAGATAGGGGGAAAGGATGAAGGAATTACAGCTCAAGGGGAATTCGGGAGGGGGGGCATAGCAGGTATGTCGTGCATATTTCAGCAAGGTTGTGGAGTTTGTGGACGACGTTGTTCTGTTAAACCCATTATGTGCATTTGGCCTGTTTGAAGCCATCAGACAGAATTCATTAACACTGAGTTATGTTAAAGGACAACCACTGCTGTTGAAATGTACAACAGAGAAAACTAGGCACTGTGTTGGGTTTGGAGACAGAACATGGACTATTATCTGCCTTCAAAGCTACAAGGAATGAAGAGTGTAATCTCCAACAGTAAAAACCGGTAAAAGAGCAGAGAATACAAAACCCTAGTCAAAAAGAAGGGGACATTATGATGCTGCATCAACATTTTAATAATTGATGGTAAATTTCGAATTTTAACTCCTTGTTTAATTAAAGGGGAGCACACAGTACTCTCACGCCTTGATCCACTAGGATCCCCCAAAATGTCAGGCACAACCACATCTTTGAAGAGGTTAATCTATACTTGGACTGATATACAAAGGCATGATTCTTCTAGATGGGAACTGTTTTAGCGACACCAGCACCCCTCCCTGGAAAACTTGGGGGAAAAAAAAAGCCTTGAATGCCAGTTGCCTTGACCAACGGCTCCAAGTTCAAGTGTTATTATTTTTTTAGTGTGTATTAAAATGGCCAGCTTCCGATGGTTTATGGTCCGGCAATTACAGGGTTGCTGTAAATCTGTCAGCACAGGAAGTATGTAAAGTCCTCTCCAGGGGACGGTTACACACTAGAGGATTCCTTAGGTGTTCTGGCAATTGAAACAAAAGTGGCAGTGGGAAAAACATCAAAAGTGCTTTCTTTTCAGCGCTTGGTTTGAGTTGTTCAGTGGCGGCTGTATTTGCAAGGTTGGATGACCGGAAAATGGCACTTACCAGAGGATTTTTATGTGATGTGGGTAATGGAAAAGTTGGACGGGTGTTAAAAAGAAAACCGACGGTGAGAAAATTCTCAGATGATGAAAAACAAATATAAAGGCCTAATGGAGGTTTGGGGCATTTGCTGCCATCATTAAGCACATCTAGTGTCTCTCGTAAAATGAAGACTGGCTGATCTTTTACTGTTACTCTGGATTGTTTATTATACAGAGGGTGAAATTATGGCCAGTTATTGGGCATTTACTGACCATTTGTCATGTTTGTCCAAACAAATTTGGTAATGTAAGTGCATTCCAAGTGCACGTGACAGCACAAAATTGATTGCATTGGGTCAATTTTGTCCAAGCAGGTTTGTGTCTAATTTCATTCTAATGTTACAAGGAGTTTACTGATGAAACATGCAGTGGCAACGCGGGAGGGGGGGGGGATATTTGCCCCCCTCCCCCAAGTTGTTACCTTGCCCCCCCCCCCAGTATCTTAGAGGTTTCTGCCTGAAATGACATCACACTTTTGATCATGAATATGGAAATTTGCATTAGCATAAGAAACAAAAAGACACCAAAATACCCTTGAAAATGGCAAAACAAAAATAGCGGATCACTCTGTGAGTGATCCGCTATTTCCCAGGTTTGCAGCATTGCTAATGTTGCATTGCTAATGTTGCTAGCATCGTGACTTCGGGTTTGATCCCTGGCTACACGGCATATACAAATGACTGGTTAATGACATTGACAAACTAGGGCACTGCCAACGAAGGGCGGGATATAGCTCATTTGGTAGAGCACCAGTATGGTAGTCGCAGGTTCAAACCCAGCTCCAGTCAAATTTTTTTAAAGAAATTTCTGGGTTTTAGCTAACACGAGGTCTGGGCAACAGCTATGAAGAAATTGTGATAAGGGATATGCAACATGAACATGCTATCCACAACTACAGAAAAGGATGACACTATTTCGATTCTCTTAACCAATGAGTTCCAGTACCATCCCAAACCGCATTGCCAGTTACTCCCTGTACTGCTCCAAACTGCCCAAGCACTTAATGGTTTCATAGATTTATAAATACAATGTAATACAATGTAGTACAGGTGCTAATGTGCTAAAATATGAAACATCACAACATTCAGGACCATGATTGGGTTAACCAGAAATGTGACCCCGTTATCTCAAAAACACTTGTCATACTTAGAAACGGCATTTTGTTATGCTATAAAAGTGACCAGCCTTTTACTGAAACCCTGCATGATGTAAACCAGGGATGCAGGCCTGCATGTACAACCAATGCCGAAGAATCATCCTTTTGTAGGAGGATGTCATACCTCCTAGCCGCAAATAAGAATTTATGGAGCAAGTCTCTGGCCTGCGATCGTGGCCCCTTTCAAGTTGAGCTGCCAAAACAAGCACTCATCAGAATCTAAGGTCTTGTAAATTGGAGGAGGGAAAAAGGTACAACAGAACACGGGTCTTTTATGAAGAAAAAAAGTAATCCGAATCTTTTCCCCTGAATGATCAGACAGATGGTAGATAATTTGGTCCTTTCGTCCCCAATGGGGTGATTTATTTTTGAGAGTAATGTATTTACATATTTAACGAGGTAACGGTATAACCAAGCCATCAAATGGCTCTCAAGTGCAGGAACTCCCCAGCCATGCATGTGTATGGGTTTAACAGGCCATGCCAATGACCTCTGGGCGAGTTGAAAAGGGAAAAAAGGGACTTCGCTGGACGGATCATAGCAAATTTCATTGCTGTCTCCTGTTTCCTGATGGAGGATCCCAGAACGGAGCTAGGATCTTTAACATGATGTAGGGGGAGGGGGGGGGGGTCCAAAGAGACTCCAAAGAGTTTGGATGGACTTTGACTGAGTCACACAAATATGGGAACGATATAGCACAGGCTTCAGTGATTAAACAAAAGAACTTTAGTTTTGAAATTAGGCCTTTATATGGTGACAATATAGAAATGTGAGTCCTTTTTTGGTGGAGAAAAGCTGCATAAATATAAGTAAGTCTTGTATAAAGAATGAGCTTTGGGATGTAAGAAAGACACTGACAAAGTGGGGCACCATCAACCTATGGCTGAAAGAAAAGCTACATGACTATAAGTAATTAAAGGGAATGTACAACATTTGCCTTTGCTGCAATTTTCAGAAATAAATGGATTTGGAGGATTAGTATGTTATAGCAAATATTGTTAAACTGACTTGTTTCACGTTTTGGGCTTGTATATGGTGGAAAAACCAATAAACCAATCATCTTCTTGTAGTCTGGTTCCTTGACCCCACTTTTAAGATTAAACGGAGAAATGTAAAGACTTTGCGGAATTGTAAGGTCAAAGAATCACTGTACCCCTTCAGAGGTGTGTAATCAATTGCAAAGAAAGTGCGGAATAACAAAGTGAAAAGTTAGTAGCAGTTTTGGAAAAAAGCCATTTTTTTTCCCGACGTTGGAAAATACAGTTTTTCTTGAAAATGTCAGCACACCAGGAGCCACAATTTTACAGGATGCTTTAGACTGTTAATCCCTAACAATTCAGTAAGGTATTTCGTGATTATTTGATCATTTCGTTTTTTGATGTTTGCAAATGTTGTATCTTCCCTTTAAGTCTTGTATAAAGAATTAGCTTTGGAATGTAAAAAAGACACTGACAAAGTGAGGAAACGTCAACCTATGGCTGAAAGCTCAGTTGGTTGTTCACTGAAAAAACAATCCGGAGGTCTCAGGTTCAACCCCGCTCCAGACAATTTCTTTGTTCAACTTTAAACAAATTTAGGATCTTGATTGAAAGAACAAAAAGGGTCAATATGAAAAATGGAGGGTGTGAGAAGAAGACACAAGTAAAATTAAAAACAGGTTGAATTGAACATTTAAAAAAATACTTTTAAGAGAGACCCTGAGCGATGCCTAAGAGAGCCTTAATTGAGAATCATGGCTTTATGCAAGCTTTATGCATCCAGAGTCCTTCTGATGATGGCAATGACATTTTTTTCTGAACAAAGGTTTCTTTATAGTTTCAGTTTACGGTAACACCATGTGGTAATAACTACTGTTGCTTAGTAGATTTAGTTCTGATAAAAACAGTCCTGCTTAGTTCTAATAAGAACTTGTCTTGTTATCTACTTTCGCTAAGTAGGTTGGGAAGGCAGTGGGACTTCTCACAATAAGCCATTTGCGTGTGACCTATACCCTTTGGGATTTAAATTTGAAAAAGCATCTGGTACACTGACTCACTCAGAATGCTTGGCACATTTCAACTTTGAATTCTCCACACTAAAGACACTGTTGCTAATCACATGATTCAGGGCAAGCTCTTGCATTGTTACAAAAAGGCGCTCAGCACCAATACATCGTTCACAATGGGTGAGAATGGCACAAAGACACCAGACCATGCCGGAGCCGGGGGTTGCTAGCATGAGGCTTGCCCCGAATCACGTGATATAGCAACAGTCTCTTTGATTGGGAGAATGCAAAGTTAAAACGTGTGAAGCATTGGATGAAGTCAGCGTTCCAGATATTATTCAAATTTAACTCGCAAATGGCTTATTATCTTCACTGAGGCTGAGTGAGATCAGTTTGGTCTACACGTTTTGACTAGCCTGCTCCAGTCTTCGTCAGGAGACTAGAGGTTTCTTCTTTTGATGCACAATTGCCTACATGTACATTAAAGCATACAGTACTACATAGCCACCATATGTTATTATGACCACGCTTTCCATTCATTGGAATAAACTTGTGCAAGTTTTGCAAAAGCATACCGGGGTAGCAACTACATTCCAAAGGATATATACAAACACACAAAGCAGTCACCTTCATCCAACTGTTATCTTACAAACAAGAACATGTACTTTACAGGCCTGCAAAAAGTTGATTGTCTTTACCAAGTCCAAGTTACTGGACCCATCCCTACTCCATCCACCATTTAGCTAATGACCGAACAGCGAGGCTCATTTTACTAGTGATGACATACAGATGCATTAAACAAACTGGTCCTCGTTTTCCATTAAACCCCCCCCCCCCCGAAAAAACAAAAACACCACAAGTTTCCTGGACATCAATAGCCCATATACTGATAGGCCAGAACAACATTTTGCTTTCTTGTTCCTCACTCAGACTGGATCAGTGGCACTGACATTTGCCTGAGTTACCCTGCTGCAGATTCTCTTTCCAATTATCTCTGCGAGTCTTGTAACGCAAACGGCAAATCTCCACAAAATGGACAGGAATCCTAGCCTATTTGGGACAGTAACCGCCTTCTTGCTTTTCAGAGGCGCCCGTGCACGGGTACAAAAGGGTCAACTTGGGATTTCTGGAAGTCTGTTGGTTAATGTGTGTGGAGCCAGTGACTGGCTCTTTTTTTTAAAAGCTTTTTCGTTATGAGGTAATGTTGCTCTTCGTAATGGAACCTGCTTAGGTCAATCTCGGCCGAGGGTAATTTGGTAACGTGAACCACAAAAAACTCGGGCTGTCCAAATATGATTTTAAACACAGGTAGTGTGATGCTGTGTGCACTAAGTGTGGTGTCTAGTCCATACCGGTAGGTCTCAAAATATTTTTTTTTCTCTTGGCTAGAAATCAATCACTTCTAATTCCTGGTAATAACTTCAGTATTGCCACAAAAAAGACGATTGCTGAGCAAAAGATGAGCAGCGTTCGCATTGAACTAATATTGTAAAGAGTTACCGTTAGTATACAAATATTGAGTGGCTCAGCGTGGAATGGGAGGAATATTATCGCAAGGTAAAATCTTGACTTTTCCATTTCACGAAGCAAAGCCGAGTGAACTGGAAAAGTTCAGATTTTACCGAGCGATAATATTTCTCCCATTTCACAATTTAAAGCCATCAATATTTGTTTTATATAACTGACATATAGATCCTTGTCATTTGATATATATTTGAACTTTTATTTCAAAACAAAATTGGTGAAATATGTATTTTTCTCTTCCAAACCACCCTTCATGAAAATGTTTGAACCCTTGAACGCTGTAGCGCTGGCTCTTTGGAACAATACGCACTACGCGCAACGCTGAACGCACACACCAGCATACATTTGCACACAAATACGGCGTCATGGAACAAGCATCGATCCTAACTGTTCAATAGTATTTCCCATTCCCCATGGGCGGATAGTATTTTTTGAGCCCCGGCGTGAATGGCAGTAATAACGAATGTCACGTGATGTGAGTTCCACCAATCAAATGACAAGGATATGTATGGTTATTCTATCGTGCGTGCACACTTGGATTACTGAGGTCCCACGGAAAAACCATGGCCACATAAACCATGTAAACCACGTGATCAAAATGGAAAATGTACATTTTACATTCCAGGGCTGTCTGCATGGGACTTTTCAGCAACGTAAAACCGACTTTAGCCCTGTACGCATTGGACTTTTTGGGGGCTAATATAACTCTTCCGTGACCTGGTTAGCCCTGTAAAACTTCCTGCTGCAAAGGGATAAACTACAACCGACGATCGACACTTAACAATTTGGAAAGTTTACCGGCTGTCCACACTGGACTTAATTTGGTCAAGTTGACAAAAGTCGACGTACGTTTTGCCAAAAAAAGTCCAATGCGGACATGGCTTTGGACTGGTGCCTATCTCACACACTAACTGTTACTTACAGTGGCCTGATGGGATCAGCTTTATGAGTCTTGCTTATTCCTGTATGTTATGTAGCATCTACACGTCAATTACACCGGCGCCGCTTGTTTCATGTATTTTCATGATACACGTGCAGGCAATATGTCAAAATCCTGACGTGAACGGTGAATGCAGATTTAAAAAAATTCTATCTCATTATCACTACACCTTATTCTACGAACTTCTTGGATATTCTGAATCAATTGAATAGAATATTGTGTACTCTGGGACCAGTTTTACTAGGCATGACTTGTCTTGTTTTGTTTTTGTTTTCTTCACAGAACTCCCACAAGACTTTGATCCCTGTCTGTAGCTATCAGCAAAGCGTCAAGATGCTGTTGTTCAACTTCAAGCGGTTTTCTGATTTTTTTTTTAAGTACAAGGGAGTGCATGTGCTGCGGCTAATTTCAAGCGTCCCTTGACAGCCCAGCTGATAATAGAAATCAGCAATTCTCTCACTTGTAAAAAACGTACTCCGACTGGGCAAACAACTCGATTCCCAGCCAGCGCATTAATTGCGCACATCGATCTTCCATTACAAATCGCATAGCAACTTCATTACATGTGGTAATTGTCCGCTCCTGCGATGTAGCACACGTACCTCACGGATATGTCAATTTTTGTCAGAAGGCGAGGGATTTGACAACCCCTGCTTGCCAAGAGCTGAAACAGCCAGACACTAGCTGCAGCACAATGCTGGAAGGATGGGGCAGTTTATGAAAAAATCTTGTAAAAGGTTCATGTTAACCAACAGACTGTTACAATTAAAACAATGTCTCAAAAAATGTAGCGGTCAACCCATAAATGTTAGAAACACTGGTACTCTCTTTTTGCAAAACTAGAGTCTTAAGGTGTAGTAAATACTCTACACAATGGTCTTTATCCCATCTCATTTGGACACCCCAGTCCAGAGATAAAGTTAATTAAATGAAAGGACTTGAATTCCAAGTTGGGCCACTTGGTATCTAATGAAAGGCATTCACATACCAAGAAGGTAAAAAAAGTGGCCAAAACTGATTTTGACAGTCTTTACAAGCTTTGCCGTAACTTTTAAACAAAAGGTCCAAATCGCACAGAACAAAAATCCTGTCTAGGGAAAAGTTGGTGGATTCGAACCCCTGACCCTATAATCAAGAGTCACATACCCCAGCAACTGTGCCATAATCCTAATTGCCATTTGTACCAACTCTGACATGTGAAACAGTTAAATAAAAAAAAATCATTAACTCAGCCAAGTAAATTAAAAAACTTGTTGGGAAAGAAAACTTTCTTCTCTTTGGATGAAACATTTTGGTACAAGTTCAGAACTTCTAAAAGGGAATCCGGGATAGTTGAAATGAAGGTACAATGGGTAAGATGCAAGTCAAATCTTGTGGTGGCCTTGACAAATTTAAATCCCCCGGCCCCACCTGTGTCAGGCCTGGAGACAGATATCGTAAACAAAACACCAAAAAAGCCTCTGCCAACTTGGCAAATCCCCTCAGCGCCCTTACATCACACACCGTTGTTCCCCAACTCCCCCCCCCCCTCCACGAATCGCTCGAGGCTGGACGAATCTATTGGATCTAATTGTTGCGCTCGGATCGCCCCTTCCTGCCTCCTGGAAATTAATCAAAATCGACAGCTTCGCACTTGGCAGGGACAAACAGGGTTTTTCTCTTTGCGCAGGGATGCTGTGGCCATGGTCGACAGAGTGACTTCGTGACATTTGAGTTTTGCGTTGTTTTTCCACCGAACCCTTTCCCTTAAACTCATTACCTTCACCATGTAACGAAATGTTAAAGGCAGCGTGTCGCTTTTGGAGGGTAAATTTACATGTTGTTTGTATGCAGGCTGAATACATTTCACTATTGCTTATCCAAACGAGAAGTGAAAGGAATAAAACCACGTGTATGTTTCCATGTCAAAACATTAACGTAAATTTAACCGACGTTTTTATTCGATTTGTTACAACTCATTGCCGTCCAGTGTAACGAGCAGATAGTTGGACTTGCTTCGATCTAAAAGTCACAAATAAAGCTCACGTTGTACACAATGTACCGTCATTTCAGAAGAATTGTTGCAATTATTACATTAAACTTGAGAGTCTATTTCAACCCTAAGCTGCTCACCCCAGGGTGAACTCACCCCTGCTCATTGCACAATACAGTTCTTACCCTGGGGAAAGTGTCTTGCCTGGGGCTAAAATTTGCAACCCTGGTCCCTGGGGGGGGGGGGGATTTCAAGTTTGAATCGTGGCATATTTTTACTCCTGCGTCAGCCCTGTCAGCCTTCCAGTTTGACACAAGACCACTGAGCACCACAAAAGAATCACTATGGTGGATTAAAAATGAGTGGTATGCCTAGAGAAGGATGCAGAGTTAATAGAGTACCAAAGTGTGACGACATATAGAACCAGGAAATGCAGTGCAAACAGATGAAGTACGCGCGCGTGTTGGTTCACGGGCTGAAATACGCGTTAACGTCTTTTACACACATAAGTGTGCGTGTGATGTATTCACTTCGGTACTCTATTGGAATGCAAACTGGAAGGCTGCCATAGCCACATATGACACATCATCAGGTATGGACTGCACAGGATTCCATGAATATCTATGACTGATTCTAGCATTTTCAACTTTCAACTATTCCTTAAAATTCCATGATATTCCATGACTTTCACAGTAGCTTAAGATAATCCAGGATTTTTCCATGACTTGTGGGAACCCTGACACTATTACATGCAAAAACAAAGCTATGATGTGGCCTCTTGACTTACGTTGGGCATTCCAGTCTCCTTGGTTCATCCGACGCTGGACAGGCAAGCCTTTCAACCAGCTTGGGGCAGAGCGTCCCGCCACCTAAGGGAGCTACGGTGACACTGCGCTTGCGCTCCTTGTACACCGTCCCCGACTCCGGGTCCGGTCGGGACTTACAGGGGTTAGGGCAGGTGCTCCAGGTAGACCAGCTGGTGGTGGCGCAGTCACGGGGAACCAGACAAGACTGGAACTTGGACGGCACCAGGCTGTTTTCGTTTTCGTACTGGTAGCACAGGCTGCAAAACCAAGCAATAAAAATAGTTAACGATACCGTGGAATCAACAAGCCAAAGTATGAGATTGTTGCTGCAACACTCTCAAACCTCTCAAACCATGACTAGACTGACTCACCTGAATGCAACAAGATCTAACAGCAAGTAATGTAGACAGAGGAAAAACTTAATTGAATGAAACCTTATCAAAAATGATAACCCCAAAAATATTATATAACCTTTTGAGACTGGAATCATTATTGGGATGGCCTATATATTATTTAGTGTCCGTGTGACTTCCTATGGTAGACTTCATGTATGAGATGACAAATAGATCTCATTGTCACGTCATTTGAGAATCTGCTCAGATTTGTTTCATTTCATTTTCCCGCAATGTTATTACACTTGAAGATTTTTCTTTATGCATATGATGAATTTCTCTGAGGATAGAGCAAGTACAGTTCATTTACTGAGGATAAATGTCTATTCCTTGGGGTGGCAGAGGCAGTTTTGTTTTATGTACAATCTCTAATGATCAAGTTTGAAGGAACCTAATAATCGACACAAAAACATCAAAGGTATAATGTTCAGAAATTGGACGCAGTTCTTTTTCTTCAGGTTTTTTGTCTGAATGAACACATCAGTTATTAAAAATATCAGGAAAGCACTGACCAATGCATGGGCTAATAATTAAGTGGAACTTTGACCTTATTTGTCACCAACATGGCACATTTGCTCAGTGATTTCTGAGAGCTTTAGGGCCTTAAACTAATCATTTATGTCTTCTTTGTTTTGACTCAGTGTGGTGTTGGGTTACAACATTTACAGTATGGCTAATTTTAAGTATGGGGATATTAATAATGTTTGTAGGAGATCCTTTTGTGTCAGGACCTTGGCAAGTACTTTGTACATTGTCAGCAATGTACATTGCATCATATTTCATGCATAAATTGTATATATGTATGTGTCTCTTGTAAACAAGATTTTTGATTGGATTTTTTTAAAGATTGCTTTCACAGGAACGCGCAGAGTTTAAAATAGAATCAAGATGGTGCTTACCCATCATCCACCTTTTCCCCATTATTCTTCAGGCATGATACGGTCCTCAACTGTAGCCCGATGCCTGGTAGTCTGTTGTTCCCTGTTCCCCGAGCTGGAGGCTGACACTTCATCCAGGTTCCTACCTTAGTGAAGTACGTAAACTCGTTGCTCTCACACGGCGGATTGTTCTTACACATCCTGGTCTCGCTGAGATTGGGGCAGCTACGGCCGCCGTGGATGGGCGGCACCACCACCTCGCGGGTGCGCGTCTGCGTGCCGTTGCCGCAGGTGCTGGTGCACTCGCTCCACTTGCTGAACGCTCCCACAATGCAGTTCTGCGGGCACGGGGTGAAGCACTCCATCTCCGTCGGGGGCTTGATCTCAAACTGCTCGCAGATGTACTGCGGCACCACCTCCCGCGTCTCCTCCTTCAGAAAGCCCGTGCTAGTGTCCACGCACTTGACGGCCCGGGATTTCATGCCCAGGGAAGTCTCCCCGCACTCTAGGGGTCCCGTGTCTACTGTCCGTTGGCATTTCTCCCAGTCACCGGCCAGCCAGGCAAAGAGGTGCCGGTGTTCCTCGCAGACTTTGAAACAGTTCCTGCGACTTTCAGGCATGGTGACTTGGTCGCATTTGGACGGTGGCTGAGTGCCTAGTACTGGGTGGGTGCACCATACGTGGCGGGTTTGGCTACCGGCAAAACCACACTGGTTGCCATTACATGGACCCCATGGACCTGCAAAATAATGGCAGGAATAGAACTCACTTTTAATTAAGATGGATTTTCAGTTTTTATTCTTGTTTAAAGTAGAAATAGTAAACTCAATAAAATGCAAACAATGTCTTGATGAAAATCACGCTCTAATAATCAATTTTAAACAAAATAATGTTAGAATGGTTTTTACATTTAACATAAATATAACTCTGTTTTTGAACTGAGATTATTTTAAACTTTACAGAAAATTCACAGCAGACAAAAGTTTTTCTAGACTTACATTTCGAGAAATATCAGAAATATTTGAGGACTTGATTTTTTTAAAAATTTGTTGAAGCCTCTTGGAATTAGTCCTTACATAAAGATTAAAATTCTGTAACATATCAAGATGTAGAAACAGTGAAAAATAAATGCACAATTCTAGATTTCTCCTGTTGCATCTGGTCAAAACTAAAGAACTACAGTCACACTGTAGTTCAAGTACCAACACCCCATTTGATAGGGCTTTTACATGTAAGGAGGTTACAAGTAAGTGCTCCATTCACAGGTTAAATAGCCTGGATTCTGCCACTTTTGTTCCTTAATGGTCCCAAAGGGAAAAAAATTTACCCGATGGATACATGTTCCTGAATAATGCGAATCAATATATTGCTTGATTTATACAATGCAAACACATTCTCAGAGCCAGGGCAGAGGGGCACTTAACCGGTAAAACCCACAAGTACTTGAGATATAGCGGTCGACCCATAAAAAAAAATTAAAAAAATACAGCCATTTGGCAACATCGCCGGAAACAATCTGGCGGGATTTGTATAGTCCCAGTTTGTTTCTCTGTGCCGCTGGCAATGTGCGCATGCCACACACTTGCGTAAGCTTTTCCCCCTTCCATGAAATAGCTGGTGACACAGAAGGGCACGGCTCCAAAGCTTCAAAGCTTCAAAGCCCCCCTTGCAGCTATCTGCTCATATTCCACTCCACGTCCAACAAAACACGCTCGGAAGATTATTGTGACAGATTCAAGAGGGTTTGGGATAACCGGTCCCCCCCCCCCAACACATACTCCAGATGGGGATTATAGCTGATGGGGGGCCATTAACGGCCAAATCAAAATACAATCTGTTCAAGTGGTTGGCTGGAATTTTAAAAACGCTTCTGTCTTTCTTCTTTTTCTGTTCTTTCAGGACAGGCCCAAGTTCAATCTGGTATAGGAGTGCCGGATATTGTCATTTTCTACATATTCTACATTGCAAGTATATTATTAGCAAATGAACGTGTGTGGGTAAATGACAAAATCAGATTTAATACAGAATAATTGTGCATTTTTTTTATATAGTTGGAGTCTGGAACTATAAGGATGAAAAAAAGGGTGGCGTTGCCCTCTTTATTAAGAATGAGCTATCCATTCGCAAAGATTAGCAAAGGCACAAACCCACAGCAGCAAAAACATTGAATTTCCCTAAAGAGCTGGCGGGCAAAGCAAATATAAATATAGGAATAAAACCATTGTATGTGTTGTTACAAAATTAAAGTAGGATCTATTCCACACACACAAAAATTGTTCATGGGGTACAGTTTTTCCAGGACTGTTCTTCTTAGCAGGATCACATTCCACAAGCAATTAAAGCTGTATTTAATCTTGTTAGTCCCTTCCCTTCATCTTAAAAAACTACTTAATGAATGTTACAATTGTTGTTAAACACAGCTGTGAAATTTAGCTGTACGTGAAATAGTTGTGATTTTCCAACACTTCTTTTTCATGCTTTCCAAATGTTTGGTCTATAACTGCCAGTTACGTTTTCAAGTGTTCAATAAAACTTGAAATACGAGATTAAGAGAATGTGTCTTCAATATGGCTTCACGTCTTCAAGATTAACTTGACCACCCTTCCAGAATGTCTTTGATTTGAACACAACACTGCAGTAAAAAAAAAATCCTCTACTCGATTTTGTAAAAGTACCAACAATTTTGTTCTCCCATTTCTCACGGCTCCGCAGAAAACGGATACCCCAAAATAAAGATTGCACAACTTCTGACGGGCGCGTAGAGAATGGCATGCAATTCAAAAGGCTCTTCAGAACGTGACACAAGCCCGCGGGCACCAGCCTGTCACTCCGATTTGGGTCTCTGTGTTTATTGTACATGAGATTTCATACACTAGGGCGACCATTTTTATCGTTTTATTGCGATACGGTCCATGTCAGCCCTTCGACTGGGATTGTTCCATATCAGATACAGTAAGAGGCTTGGCTGTTAAGAAGAACTGTCAGTGTGACAGTTTAAATATAAATAAAAGAAACATTTCATATACTTTCTCTAGCACAGAAGAGTATGAAAGATATCAAGTGCACTTGCCAAGTTTTTCGTAGATCTGGCTATGAGTATGACAAGTAACCTGTGACAGTCGAGACGAAGACTCGAAAATGGGATAATCCCTCCATGTTTTTGTGATCAATCCCCCAGATAATTTATAACTCGATAAATTTAAATCTCAGAAATTTGATTCCTGAGAAACAAAGCTTGTGCAAATGTCCCTCCGGCTTCAATCTTGCATGTAAAGCTTTTAGATATAATTATACAAATTATGCATGCTCTTTGATTGGGATTTTGTGATGTGACGGCATGACAGCTAAATCAACAGAATCACCAGAAACCAGTAAAAAATAACATTGTTCAATTCGTACTCATCGTTCACATACTACAAATGCACATGTGCACATTGTGATTTGACAATTTGAAGCCAATTTGAGTATCAATTTGAGTATCTGAAGCTTAAGCCAGCAGATACATGTAAATATACGGGGACACGGTAACAGAGTCTTGATTTTGACATTTTTCATGCAATCACAAGAAGATGGACACTTGCGTTTGCACAAAAGATGGAGTGTATCTCACCTAAAAACACAGTGCTTTCCAATTTTTAAAACATTTCGTACGGTAAGTACATGTACTTCAAAACATAGACTTTGATTTTATTGGTACCTGCTACATGTATGATTTTACAGCTAACTGTTTATCCCTATTAACCACTTTGCGCTGGGATAATTTTTGCCCAAAATTTCGATTTTAATTTGCGAAAGGCAGAATTTTCCAGCCAACTTCTGGTATACAGCAGACACCACAAATACTGATTCGCAAGAGTAATTTCAACAGTATTTGTACGATAATTCTTGCCTAAACCTCTATGTTTCAATACTACGGGGTGAGCACTGGAGGGTAAATTGTACAACAATAGGCTGTGCACAATGGCCAATTCAAGATCAACACACGGTCCGCCTCCACAGACTTCATGGACTTTGTGTGTGTGTGTGTACAAAAGGCACAAGGGATTAGCGTGTTTAGACGTCAACCGGAGGCGAGTCAGGGCAATCTTGACGTCTTAACCTGTCAGCCGTGCCTGTGTATAAAACCAGCTAGTGTGATCATCACGTCCTCCTCCTAACTGGTTAAGGAAAATCACGAAGTCTTAAATGCTATGAAACTGAAATCAACCTGACTGATATTGAACAGTAATATGAGTTGCGGATCGACTAATTGCACAATCTGATCCCCTTTCTGCAGGCCTGTACCCAGAGGAGGGGGAGGGGAGGGTGTGGGTGTTTGCAGGTGCGCGCATCCTCTTTGTAACTTTGCAATCCTAGTACTTTCACAACTGTGCCCCCACCCTTTTCTGGTGGAAGAGGCCATTGGGTATGTATTGTATCCAAAGTTTAAGTAAATATTAACAATATTTTTTCCACCATTCTCTAGCTCAAAGATACCCATCAGTACAGTATGTACCGGTACTACACATTCAATACATACATGTTTGAACAGCACTCCCTAACGTCAGATGGCTTTCAGCCCCCCCCCCCTCCCCCACAAGCCGGCCTGATCGTCTGATACTGTGAGCAAATGCACCTTCTAACTTGAAATACTGCACATATGCCTGATCCAGTCATATCTTAACTGTCAAGAAACAAGCATCCAACCCTTCGGTTCCTCCCGTTATTGTACACGTTGTTGATTCCGTTAGAGAGTAATCAGCGAAGCCTTGGTCATGTTTGCACTAATTGAGGCCAGAGTACTGTCTCGCTGTACCTAACCCCCCCCCCCCCCACACACACACAGGTAGGCGCATGCCAATTACTGGTCTACACCTGGTGATGTAGTCAGTGACGGATGGGCTGAGACAGTTCTATTAATCTTCAGTGGTCTCTGCCGAGGCATCCCTCCTTTTGGCATTACAAGACATCGTGAAACGCGATTACGCCAAAAGATGCAGGTTGAACGGATTGGTGATGAAGAAAAAATGCCCCACATGAAGTGAGTCGGAAAGATAATGCAAAAAGGTGTCAGGACCGATTAGAGTATACCAAAGGGTTAAACTCATGATCCAACTAGAGCTATAAACAGCTACCTGGCTGAAACAGGCAGCTACTTTCTTTGAATTGTAATGTTTATCTCCTGTCCATGTGTCAAGACAAATGAATATAATCAGCAGGCCGATAAATGTGTAATGTTGCCCGAGTTGGAGTCAAGTCAGTTGGGTTAAGTACAAATTCGAGTCTCGAGTCACTTAGGTTGAGTCCGAGTTTGAGTCCACATCATGAGTCACTATTAGACAGATAAATGCATGCATACATGCAGGGTGCTTGCACTAGCACTCCCATTCATACTAATGCAGAAACAATTTTACAGAAAGCTTAAAGATCACAACTGTACAATAAAGAGGCATACGCTGCACAGAATTGTGCGACAAGATTGAGCTGCTCAAAATCCCCATGTGTTGTACACCACAATGCAATGCAACGTACGCTTTCACTGCACACTTCAAAGGAAAGATGACGGAGGCGGGAGGAAGAATGGACAGACAGACAGACAGATTGGAAGACAAACAAACTACAGAGGGATAGGGATGCATAATCTTTGTCATGCAGACTCTCCGCAGATGTAGGCCGTAAGGGTCTGCATGACAGTGCACCCCTATCCCTCTGCATTTTGTTTGTCTTCCACCCTGTCTGTCTGTCTGTCCATTCTTCCTCCCTCCTCTATCATCTTTCCTCCTCAGGCGGCCCCAGTACTGCCTCAATCCAACAGACGCAACAGGGGGAAGCGAGAAGGCCAGCTTGATTACGACTGATTTCCACGGCTGTCGTTTAACCAGGTACAGGCCTATGGTGGTCAGCTTTATAAGATAGAGGATGTGCGAAGCACGCTGTCAGAGCAATGTTAAGATGAGCATGCTTGACGCGATCTCAATGAAATTAATCTTGACGGGCTCAAGTACGCAATGGCATTGAGATTTGCAGGGGAATTTGGAGAGGGGGGGGGGTAGGCTGGGATGTCAGAAAGCATTTCGTGTGACAATCAAACGGATTTCAATTTGCACTCTGGCAGTCTTCATTGGAACATACTGATGTACAGAATGAATGGTGATTGAATGTTCGCATATGAAGCTGACAGTTTGAAACAACTTCTGTTTACCCACTGGTAGTTAACACAATTAGTGCTTTTTTCAACTTTCTTTTTCAGGACAGTGACAAAATTTGTGTGTACTCTAATGCCGATGCGCAGCCTTGATGCAGTCGTGGATTTTGATTCAATTCCAATGTCTCACATGCTATTTGACCTGCTCAAGAGACTGAGTGAGGGCCATTCCATAACACTGCTGTCATGCGCTGCCTGACTGGTTCCAGGGCGATAGAGTCAAGCCCCATGTCATCTTGCACAGAACAGCAGTGAGCATCATTTGTGAATGGGGATGCTAAGCAGAAATATTACTTAGCAAATTTATGAGCTTAAAAAGAGACCCTGGCCCAATTTCATGGCACTGCTAAGCACATGATGTTTTGCCAATTGAGCCATTTGTCTGTGTCATGGAGACTGTAAGCAGTAAGCACAATGGCACATTTACCTCAGAGGAAAAAGTTGCTCATTTCTGTTTATAATACGTAATAATACAAATCTCTATGCACACAGCCTTTAGCACATCCACACCATGGAATAGTGCTTATTAGGTCAAACTTTTCTGCTATAGTTAGCACAACTTTTTTGCTTACTGTTAAGCAGCGTCATGAAATTTGCCCCCTGTCACCAACTTCATATGACATTTGGTTCGGTTACTTGTTTGTGTTATGCATATATACTTTGTGCCCGTAGCAAACTTTTTTCCTAGGGGTCTCCATGAAATTTGCCTCTATGAAATTCAAAAATGGCCTGAAGCGCCCACACAAAACAGAAATGATTTTAATTGTCACCACTAGAGGGCAGAGTAGAGACTCTAACATAGCATAAATCGTTGTCGAAGAGCAATTTCTCCAGGCCAGGACAGAGAAACTTTTTGTGTTTCTGAATCAGGGAGTGCATTGCTAATCTACATTGATGGGAACAGATTCAAAACTCTAAAATCTGAAACTTCTTTCTTAAATGCCACGATGGAAGTGAAAGCACACAGCTGCAAACAACTGTCAATACTTTCGAAGGTTTGCATGGTGAAGAGAGCAATAAGAGTAATTTTACAGTTGCTTCAGAAAAGAACCAGGATAACTCAACGTTCAGACGACAGGCAGCACATACTGTCCAAAACGTTGAGCGTCACCTGGTTCTTTTTAGAATCTCACAAACTCACAAAAGAGATCTGTTACATGGTGTAACCGTAAACACTCATTACTTTTCAAGTTGCAAAAGCGGGGAACTGCAAGGGACTGCAATTTTACACACGTAAACAATCCAATAATATGGCATGAATGATCCTAACATTTCATACCAATCTTTGTAAACATTCACCCAAGTTTAACAGTGGAAGTCGGCAAGTTATTGAATTGAGGCAAACCACATGGTAGCCCTCCCCCCTCCCCGTACCAATCCATGTTCAATGTAGACTGACAGGCTATTGACAGAGCACTGCGGGAGTAACTATCATGGGGCCAGCGGGATAGCGACTCATCCAATCCGGTGTCTATTTGCACACAGCAGGATGGAGACATTCCTTGAGATGCTGTCTCAGTGGTAAACTACCGGTATGGCAGTGACTTTGTGGTGCATATAATGTTTGAAAAGTTGCAGAGGGTTTTGAGGCCTGCATCCCTTTTCCTGTGATTCCTTTCTCTGACACGTACCAATATTTACTTATTTTATACATTTAAAATTAATAAGAGGAATCCCCCAAATAAAATGCATGTTTTATAGGTTCTCCAAGCATAGATCTAGGAGCAGCTTTCAATGTGAAAGACCTGCCCCTTTTCACACTAATAAAAGACAATGGTAGGGTATTCTGGATGTATTTATTTCAATTAATAAGCTTTTCATTTAGAGCAACTGCAATGGTTTTTTTAATTTTAATTTTTATGCAAATCGCCAATCACAAGGCCAAAGGCCACTTGAGGTGTGTGGGCTACAGAGGAAGGTGTGGAAGAACCAGCCCCTCACACTGAAACAAGACAAGATAATCTAATCTCTTCACAGTATGAATAGGGTTGGGATGGGTAACTAGTCCACTGCAAGGCATTAATAATGCCTCTACCCATTAGGCGTAGAAGTGTCATAGCCCAGGCTGGGCTCGAACCCACAACCTGCAGAATTACCCGCAGAACACAAATGCCGAGGCCAAGATTCGTACTGCAGAGCTCAATTCATTTGAGTTTGGCACAGCAGCGGCAGGACGCTTAGAACAGGCCTTATCTTGACTTTAAACAAGTTTTAAACCCCAGTTGCCCCTGGTTTAACATAAGGGAGTGTTTGCACAACACTTTTCCTACTCTGGGATAAAATGTCATCCATGGCTTCATTAACCCTTCCAATGAGCAGGGATATCATCAAGGGGTTCATGACAAACCTCAGCACTGATGTTGTAGTGTAACACCAAGTTATCTGGTGTGACACCAAGTTATTTAGCATGATATCCCACACCATGTCACAACACCTTGCCTGGTCAAGTTTTATGGAGGCTCTTTCACACTATCCGAAATCTCCACATTGGACCCGCGTAAAACCCTGAGATTTCAGGAACCCTTTCAACCTAACAGCAAGAATCTACAGATTCTTCATGGGTCCAGCACTCTACACAGGTAAAATTCAGCCCTGGTTGGGACCAGGGCTGAGAGGCTCTACCTGGGTAGAAAAATCTGAAATCTAAGCCTGACCTGTGTACAAACCGGTGTAAGTATGAACAGTATGCTTTGGCAACCCGTGTATTTCATACCCGTTTAAAGGGCCATGCAATGTATTTTTTTAATGCAATCCTTGAATATGCACCTTTCTGTCCCAACCTTATTTTCAAGTTTCGTTTTGCCATTTTAAAGGCCTTTTTGGTTTTTACGTTAATGCAAATTTCCATATTTATGAGCAGAACTGTGATGTCATTCCGGGCAGAAAGTTCAATGTTACAGCTATTTCAGCACCAATAGTTGCAAGAACTTTGGATATTTTGCTGTTGTAAATTTCCTTTTCTTTGGTGAATCGTTGTTGTGTAAGTATATACATAGCAGAAAGCCAATGAGCAACCCTTTCTCACAAATAGTTTCAATAAGCAAATTTTGGGTTCACAATTTGAACAGAAAACCTCGAAACTGAACAGTGTCTTCCTGGAATGATATCACACAGCAACAGTGCCCTCAGTTGTCCGGGAAAGCATGGAATATTTTTAATGTTTAATTAAAGAAGTGCACTTTTTAATAAAATTAACCAAAAAGGGATGTCAAATAGTTTTCATACATTTAAGAGGAGTATAGAAAGTTGCACAAAATGTGTTCCTAAGAAAAATTCATCACAGGACCCCTTTAAGCTCATGGTGGACCCATGTTGAGTTCATCAAGGGTAGGTGAGACGATAGTGTGAAAAGACTGAAGAGGGAAATGGCACTATGCCAATACAGGGCAGGCTTACCCTAGGTTTGGGGAAAATGTTAAATCAAACAAGTGGGAACTAACCTGGTATTAAAGGAAAAATACAACATTTGCAAACATCAAAAAATAAAACTACCAAATCATTTTGAAATACCTTGCTGGACTGTTAGTGAATGACAGTGTAAAGCATCCTGTAAAATCATGGCACCTGGTATACTATCATTTTCAAGAAAAGTGGTATTTTTGTATCAATTTCCAACGCTGGTCGGCCGACCAGCGTTGGAAAAAACTGTGTTTTTTCCTCAAATACTGGCCCCAATTGACCATCGCACTTGTTTGCAATCGATTACACACCTATGAACGGGTACAAGCCAGCTAGACTGGTTCCCTGACCTTACAATTCCCCAATGTATGTAAACTGCTCTGTTTCTTCTTATATGGAGTCAGGGAACCAGACTACAGGAAAATGATTGTTTTTCTTGGTTTTTATAGCATTTTCGAACCCAAAACCTCAAAAAAGTAAGTGAAACTATATTTGCTAAATATTTCCAACCCCCCAATTCCATCCATTTCTGAAAATTACAGCAAAAGCAAATGATGTATATTCCCTTTAAGGACACTGGTTTAACGGGAGCTTAACCCAGGGAATCAGGAAATCTCTGAGCTAAGCTGTGTGAAGAGTGAAAAAGTGTATGACGCAGGCAAATGCAAGCTCTGCTGTGCACAATGGGCCCGACTCCTATCTACTTGATTGGGTGGAAATTTCATTTGATCCGAGTCACATGGATGCACGGTTGAGACAATCTACCCTGACGTCTCCACATTGTTCCCTCCTAATTGTTGATTGCACATGGGACAGTCTGCCCTTTTGCATCAATTCCTCCCCACAGAACAGGTGAACTTTTACATGTACTGTACGTGAGGAAAAAGGAAGACCTTTTTTTATTTTCTTCTTTCTTTTTTGACCTTATTCAGGTAATTAATAAGATTCAGTTTGTGAACTTTTAGTTGAGCAGTGTTGGAACATCTGTTTGGCCGCTGAAATGTGTGTTCTACAGAGCCTGTATGGGGGGGGGGGGGGGGTTGAGAGAGTTGAAATGCCAACCGAAAATTTGCATGAGTCTACTTTTTAGCTGTCCCTGACAGCTAAACCTAACACCTGAAAAAGGCGTTAAAAAACAGAGCTTAAGAAATACCATGCACTTCTGTACACAGCAAGTGAGATAAAAAAGCTGAAATCCAAAACAATAAAGCTGAAATCAGCTTTAAAGCTGAGATTTCACAACCCTGTAATAATTGTAAAAAAGAGACAACATTTCAACTACTTTCAGTGGCCGATAGTAAAAATCAGCACTTTGTATGTAGGTTTTGATTTCCAGCAATTGTAGCATTGATCATGCACTAAGAAGATCCATTTTAACTAAGAAAAGCACACTTATTTTTGTGGGGAAAAAAAGAGGGACAACCCCCCACACCAGGCTGGCTACAGGCCCGCGAGACCTCAGTAAATTACCATCTAGCTTTCAGCTGCTTCAAGATCTGCGGCGTTAAAGAATGCATGCCACACTTTGTGCTTAACACTTTCGTATTCACAAGTTCTCTAGCTTTTCCCTGCAGCCTATCCTCAGTAACAAAAATAATCTGGCGCCAAGCTGCCAGCGAGACGCGAACAGTGATAGATATATGCAGCCAAGCTTGTGAATGTTCAAGCTAATCTCTGTCTAACGCAAGTCTTAATTTGTCTGGTTTGTGTGAGTGTCAGCACATTTTTTTTTTCTCGGTTGAGAGGAATTAGAGTTGCTGCGTAATTATTTTTGTCAACATACATAATCTTGTCAAATTTCATTATTTTGCGGTGTCGAAAGCTGATGCATCGCTGGCGCGTTTGGCAGCCCAAATGGACATGATGAATGCCGACCAGGTCTGCTTTGAACTAATTATTCAGTTGCTGGTTCTGTTGATGAGAGAATTGTGGTTTTCAGGAACCACCACTGGCTCCCTCCGATCCCCGCCTCCCTTGATTGCCGACAGGAACATTACACATCCTGTGGCATAATTAGCAACTGAGTTACACTAATGACAACCAATCACAGATCCCCACGCATACAAGTA